>CAKAKR010001719.1:10603-38141 GCA_916700685.1 Adelosebastes latens | reverse complement strand
CTGTCTGGCTTTGGACACATGATGAAGTGGTGTCCATGGGGCTGTAGTAAGAGACGTACTCAGCATTTATAGAGTTAGAAGGGCCAAGCCTGTCCAAAAAACAAAACGGTGTAAAAAGTGTTTATCTGCTCGATGCAACTCTTAGCATGTCGGGCTAACTAGCTTGCTACCTACAGTAGTAACGGAGCGTGACATCCAAGGCCAAAGAGCATCTATAACTAACAACTATACAGTAAATTAGCTTGTGAGGTTACAGGTTATGTTAAAAGGAAGCTCCCTTATTGACTAACGCATCCACTGTGTAGTATACTATCAGAGTTTTGTTACCCAAACTCAACCTAAAGCATCACTAGCATTGCTTATTAAACAAGCCTTTAACTAACAAACATATAGTATAACTAAATGTGTTGCTGTCCCATAATCTGATTATTGGAAAAAAATCAATAAAGCATAGTATCGCGATATTTTGCGTGACAATATTGTATCGATACACGGACATCAAGTATTGAACTATTAACCTCTTAACAATCCGACGGCGGGCTCGGACGCTATTCTGTCTTTCAGAGGTTGTAGCGGGCTCAGCCTTAAAGTTAGAGTGACGATACTGGTATCATATAAAACTAAAAAACCGAAGGAATCCATTGATACCAACTATGTTGGAAAGAACTCTAAATAACGCTCCAAAGTTACGCTAAATGTTGGCGATGAAAAACTGGCATGGCCATTTTCAAAGGGGTCCCTTGACCTCTGACCTCAAGACATGTGGATGAAAACTCTGAGATGAACGGAGTGAAAACTGTATCTTATTAGATGAAACAGATGCAAACTGTGTAGTTTACAGTTGAAAAAAGGTAATAAATCGCAATATATCTTATCGAAATACTCAGCATATCGCATAAAACAATCGCAATAAATAAGATCGTATTGTGACTTAAGTATCGTGATAATATCGTATCGTGGGGCCTCTGGTGATTCCCACCATCCCATGAATTAGTTTACATAAAATATGCATACAAATGTGTGGAAAGATTTCCAAACTTAGTAGAGGAAACTCATATTGTGTGTCGGTGTAGTGAAGCAGGAAGCAGCCACAACAACAACATTTCAGCTGAGTCGTCTTGAGCTCATTAATGTAACAGTTTTCCAAAGATTTTTCCCTCACAGCTTCCAAAACAGAGAGTCGACCCGACCGTGTGGCATGACAGAGCCAGTAGACGAGTGTAGAGCGGCCAACTCGGGCTAATAAGTATTCTGCGGCAGTGTGTAAACAGAGGGGTTGTTATTGTCCTAACAGAGTGTAAACAGAGAGCTTGTTGGAGCACAGAAGTCGCCACACTGCAGAGGGTGTGCACACAGCTATAGATAGTCCATCTGGGACGTGTACATTTTTCGCAGTCATTAATGCAAGCTTAACAGAATTATCCTGCAGCATTTGCAAGAATAACTTGACGCTTATCCTCCGTGCATTAAACTGTCAAATTAGACGTTCTGTGAACTGTTCCCGGCTTGATCTGCTTCTACAACTGTGCAGTGTTGTACTGAGACGGAGGAAGTGGAGAATAATTCAAGCTACAATGAGTTGTTGTTTTATTTACCCCTGCTGGTATCTTAAATTGTTTTTTTTTTTTTATCTAACCGGCATTATGTTCCAATCCCAACCCGCTTTGGGTTGCTTTAAAAGAACATGCACTCTATCTCGGACATACATAACATAAAACCAGACAGTTTTATTATTGTTGAAATAGTAAAATACTTACTTGATGTTGTGCCTACTGTGTTGTGATTAAGTTGTTGTAACATTAACCAGGTAATTTGCAGTATAGTCTTTGTGATATACAGTCAATTAATTCTTTTAAGTACTAGATCCGATTACATGCATCCTTCCTTAATGGGCTATAAAATCCCCCTTTTTGGTCTTAATAGCATTATTGAATTGGCAACCAAGGGATGTACAGAATTGATTAAATGCACCTTATATATTATCTCTGTTTTCCACTTCCACACTTTTTTATTCCCCAATTTGCTTTAACAACAACTCTTTAAAAATGAGTCCAAGTGTTGTTGTTAAGCAAGCGCTGGACAAAAACATGAAAACATAAAATATGTTAATTGTAGTGCAGAATTTGACAGACTTTTATTTACAAATGCCCTAAAAACGGCCGTGGACATCACCAAAAAGCAAAGATGGAGGTGCTATGCAGATAAGTGTTACATTTGCAAGCGATGAACACTCCTCTGCAACAGTGTCGCCGTGACACGCCGCTCTTTTCATTGCACCTGGCGATTAAAATGATTATTTCAATTCGATGTATGAGGTGAGATTCAGCTGCGAGCCGAGGACAAAAGGTCTCCTTCTACAGATGTTTTATTCAATCCGACACCCTTTTCATGGAGGCGCCGGAGTGGCAGCAGATCATCGAAAGTAATGCTCGTCTGATGCATAGAACTTTGTCAAGGTCACAGAACAATGGCTTTTGTTCGCCAAGTGTTGTAGCTCCATGTCTCCATACTGCTGTCAATTGCAATCGCTGTAACAAGCATCGTAAGGAGTAGTCGGACAAGTAAAGAGGCAGAATAAACTCACTCACACCGACTGTTGCATTGTTAGCTGCTCAAGAGAAGATACTTCCTTCTGATGTCTTTTATGACCAATAATAACAACTTTGACACATTTCAGTGGAGTTTCTCGGCTCTTCACTGCACAGTCATGATTAAAGCCACCTTAGATCTTAGTTCAGCTTTAAACACTTCTCACAATCTCATTAGTCTCTCTGAAATGGTCTCCGTTAAACTCCAATGGCTCATTTTTTTTGTGTGGTGTCCCCCAGGGGTCATTCCCTGGCCCCCTGGCTGTTTTGTAAGCGCTACACCTAAATTCTGTTCATCCCAAACACAATACACAGGTCTGTCTCCTTACAAAAATCTGCTGACTAATCTGCTGACTATCACAGCTTCTCCGATAATAACAATCTTGCAGTAAAATGTGGTTCTGGCCTCTTTGTTGTGATGACCAAATTAAGAGCCCAGCGTGATGTAGCCTCCAGCTACATATTGGACCTTTTAATTACTCCGTGTGTTGCTTCAGTGATCCTCAGGGATGACGGTCTCTAGTTTATGGGTGGATAAAAAACTTACAAAAATAGCAGGGTCACCTTGCAATACAATGCAACTTAATATTATTACAAATTATAACAGAGTTCTCTCTGATTATATAAGAAGACTGTTGTGCTTTTGAGCTAAATGCTAATGTCAACATCAAAACATGCTTGCAATGGCAATACTAATAATGTTTACGCTGTTCACCATCACAGTAATTATTAACATCCACAGTCGCTAGCACGGTTGAAAATTATTGAATAGATTGTTTCTCTCTCAGGTGACTATGTGGTGATGAGCGTGCACTTTGACCTCAGCAGAAGGATGGGCTACTTCACCATCCAGACCTACATCCCCTGTATCCTCACTGTGGTCCTCTCCTGGGTCTCCTTCTGGATCAAGAGCGACGCCACGCCCGCAAGGACGGCACTAGGTAGGCGACTGCACCACCCATGTAGCTGTGAGGAGAAGCTTGTACAGCTTAATCCTCCTTAAGATGGGCATACACTGTGCGGTTTTAGCCCGTTTCTGGCCCGAACTTTGAGCCGCACGACTCATTTTAGAGTCCACAGGCTCTCGTACAGTTGAAGCAGAGCCACGAGCCGATTCCTCAACGTCAGCGCCTTTTTTATACTTTTCTTACAGTAATCAGAGCGTAGCTATCAAGATAACAATGTTCAATAGATGTAGTAAAACGTAGCTAGCTAACCTCACAATTCTCTCTGCAAAATGGACAAGCCATACTGTCCACGTCTTCCTCGCCACGGCGAGTCCATATAACGTTACGCCGCTGCCTCTTTTTTTAGACGTTTCAGCTGACAGGAGTCATCCTGATCAAGGCAGCACGTTTCTACCTTGTTGGCATTGTGACTCGTACAGATCTCTAGCAAACTAACTTTACCTGCCTCGGAGCTTTCAAACCAATCTTTATTGACAACTGTCGACAGCCAGAACGGCCCGCAGTGGCCGACAGGTTGTGTGTTTTTCTCTATTTTACACCTACAGTGTGAGCACATAAATCGAGAGCTTTGGCTTTACATCGCAATCGATCTACTCGTACAGTAGGAGTAGGAAGTACACAACAACATTTCTAAAATCGTACAGTGTATGTCCAGCTTTAAGAGCAAGAATTTGTTGCAATACATTTTCTGTTCGGCCTATCAAATTAGCAAATCACACCTTTCTTTCCTGCCGATGATCAGCAGTAAAGAATAGCGTTGATGTCCAATATTTTATCATCCATTTACTTTAATTGAAGTGATGGGAATACTTTCACCAGATAATATATATTCCTCCGCCACTGCTCATAGCTGAGTCTAATATGAGGAAAATGAAAGTCGGTGGCAGGATTTAAAGCTTTTTTGATAATTCCCATTCAATCTGAGATTTAGACAGCTTGATAGCAAAAAGCAATAATCTCTTTTTTTAGATTGGTAACTGCAATATTATAACTCAGCCTTTGTTGCAGTAGTTATTACCGGCAAAAGCAATCATATTACTGGAATACTTGCACATCACTCAACATTGTTGTGGAGTGAGAAGAACAAATGAAGAAAAAGCTGTGTGTGTCATAGTGTATATCAGCCATTCACACATGAATATGCATGTTTCACCTTTAGCTCTTCATAAAGCCATCTTTGAAATGTATGTCCCATCATTTCATTTCATTCTTTATTGTAGAGTTAATCTTTTTTTTTTTGTTGTTGCATGAGTTGACAGTTATTTTGATTTATTTTCCTCCCCCCGCTGCATGCCTTCCTTTAGCTCATTTGCTTTCCTGTGGATGATGATGTTGTGCTGATGGTTCCTGTTTAAAGTGGAGTTCAAGGTAAGTGTCTGACAAGATGTCCGTGACGACGTATAGACGGTATGTCCAATTGGGGAATTAAAATATTACCTTAGGCAGAGTATCCATAATTTCAACATTATTTTATATTTTACTGGAGGTCATAAAATTAAAAAATGAAATAAACCAAATTTGTCAGTCTTGATTAAGTCTAAATAATAATGATAATAATAATAATAGCTTTATTTATATAATTTTAGATTCAAACAGAAGTAAAACAGAAGCTTGTAAACGTGACACAGCAGATTATAAAAGCTCACAGTTTGTAGGGTCAAAAGCAGCCTGACCTCCATCAGATTCGCTAATTGTGTTTTCTGATAACCGTCACAACAGTGTTGCATCGCTCAGCCCCCCCTCTACGGTACACCATTTGATCATTTGCTATAATCCTAATTAAATTTACTGGCTAATTATTCCATAGCTGGTTTAACTTAATTGAATTCTACTTAAATTATGTGATAATAGTTTAATGGCTAAGATTGGCAGCTAATTACAAAAAAAAGATACTTAATAATTGTAGTTGCACTACCCACCTAGACGTAATACATGTTATTTTAGTGAATTTAGCAGAATCCTACCGTCATTTATCACTTTTTGTTCTAGAAATCCAGCAGTTTCAACAGGTCGGGTAAGACTACCAATGTGGGGAGGGGTCGCTCATTTACTCCTCTGGCGTAGACTTTGTTGCAACGTAACGTAGTGTTGTAGTACTCGAGATCGATTTCAAGACCAGCTTTTGAAGGTTCGGGTCTTGTCTCGATCTCAGACAGAGTAGTCTGGATTTTATTTCAGGACCGGTCAACTGCAGGGATAAGCGTCTCGAGATAACTTCTGTTATGATTTGACGCTATATAAAAATAAATTGAATTGAATTGAATAACACAACATTTTCATACATGATTGAAGAGGAATTTTAATTTGTTTTATGGTAATGTGGATCTTTCAGATCAAGTTGAGGAGTGCTTATGGTTTGCATGTTCCACATTTAGTCGTAAGTGCGTCATGCAGCGTTGGACTTGCACTGGTCTGGTCTTGACGTCTCGTCCTGCCTTGGTCTTTGTCTTGACTTAGTCTCAAGCCCTCAAAGTCTTGGTCTTGTCTTGATACACACTGGTCTTGGTCATGACTTTGTCTCATTTAGATGGTCTTGAATTTGAGTAGAAATTAGAAAAACGTCCCCTACGTTTCACAAACAGACCAGTGCCTTGCTCTCTGGCACGTCGTTAACACTTGTTGAAGGAGGTTAGCCGCTAACTAATTAACTCACTTGACCCGAGAACTCAACCCGGTCCGACCTCTCCGACCTCCAGCCACCTTCGCCCGCGCTATCACTTGCACCGAGACGCCACACACAACTGTAAAGTACTTTAATTCCACTCAGTCCCTCCTGCCCTTCATCAGCCTGCCAGTCAGCCAATATCGCAGAAGGTCATCTGGAACGCCTCAGCGGTAATAAAGAAGTTATATTGGAGTTCTGTCCGTCCCTATCCATTATCAAGCCCAAAGGAAAAAAAAACTTGAACAATAAAGTTGTCTCACGTTGTATCGAATTCAATAATAACCGAGCGTTATTACTCATGCATGTGCTGGGGCCAAATGGAGCCTTTCGTCTGGTGCTGTTAATGAAAGCGGATCATAATAAGAGATTGTGTTAGTGCGTTCTGCTCAGTTTACTTTTTGCTGTTAGGTTGATGATTAGTGTGAAGAGAGAGAGAGAGAGACGACAACACAAGGGTTTATTTTCAGTGTTAAGAACTGTATTGAACAGTCTGTATTAGGGCTGTCAAAGTTAATACAATAATAACGCGTTACTGAAAATTTGTTTTCTTTGTCTTTAACACATTAACTTACGATATTTAGGTCGTAGCAGGCTCAGTTTTAAAGCTAGTGAGTGAAAATACTGGCATCATATGAAACTAGAAAACCTAAAGAATCCATTGATACCAACCATGTCTAGCTTATCGTGAAGGAGGCTAAATAACCAAACTTGCGCTAAATTTTGGCGAGGAAAAACTGGTTTGGTCATTTTCGAAGTGGTCACTTGACCTCTGACCTCAAGATATGTGAATGAAAATGGGTTGTATGGGTACCCACGAGTCTCCGCTTTACAGACATGCCCACTTTATGATAATCACATGCCGTTTGGGGCAAGTCATAGTCAAGTCAGCACACTTGACACGTCATCGTATTTTTTACACTAAATGCAGTACCTGTGAGGGTTTCTGGACAATATCTGTCATTGTTTTGTGTTGTTAATTGATTTACAATAATAAATATATACATACATTTGCATAAAGCAGCATATTTGCCCACTCCCATGTTGATAAGAGTATTAAATACTTGACAAATCTCCCTTTAAGGTACATTTTGAACAGATAAAAAATGTGATTGGTTTGCGAATAATCGCGTTTTACAGCTCTAGTTGCTGCAGGTATACTACTGATTTCTTGCTCTTTACCAAAAGCTGATTAATTAAATTTTGTATCTACCAAAAGTCTCATAACTAGTAGATTAAGATACATTGGAGAGGTATTACTTCTACCTCATTTGGCTAGGCTGTGTAGGTAAAATGTAGGGTTGCATCACCGTTATAGCAGCTTGCTACTGCAGCTGTTATTTGATGTTTATCACTCTGCTCACAATGCGTGCGCACGTCTGTCTCTCCGTTTCCCTGTCAACCTGTCTGTCTGCCTAGACGGCAACCGAACGCCGTCAAGTCTTACAGTACGTGGGTGGCGGTGTGACACATGACCAAAGCCACAGAAAAGGCTTGTGATCTACCTCAAACAGGTAGCGCGGAGAAGCAAGCTGTCCCAGCCCTGATAAACATCCACATTCAGCTCAACAACAGAAAGTCATTTAGCCTTTCTTCTTTAGTACATCGCCCCCGTTTCCAGGGCGGCCTGAGACCTGATCCCAAGGCTGAAAGGCGGGGAGAGAGGAGAGATAAGAGGAAGAAAAGAGGGGGACAAAACAAGAGTGCAAAGTGAAGGCTTCTGGCATGTAGCGGCAGGGAGAAATGTCAGGAGGAGGGAGGAGGATCGGGAGAGGTTAAAGTCCAAGAAAAAGGCAGGTGGTGCCGCTACCCCCACCCAACCCCTCAGGGCAGTGTGCCTTGACAAGCTGCTAACATGTTCCAGGTGGTATTTCCAAAGAGCTGTCACTCACCTGCTACTCCTTCAGCGGCAGGACGTGTGGATGGCAGCGAGGTGGAAGTAAGAGAGCTACGGGTTGATTCCCATTAGACCTCAATCTCTGCAGCTCAGATGGATCTCGACAGAGACATGGGAGGGTTGTTGGTGGGAAATAAACCCACTTACAGACACAAGTAGAGAGAGTAAAAGAGAACGGGAGTTAATTAAACTGGTTGGAAACATCCATCATCATGCTATACATGATATAAGCCAGGGTAATATAGGCAGTAGGTGATATGAGGTTGGATGCCACCCAACTTGTTAGTAAAATGACCATCCCCCTTGTTAACCTGCCATCCGTCCTCTCCATCCTCTAGTAGCAGAGAGAGTGTAGGGGCAGAATACATTAGTCTAGTCTGCCTGACTCATTGATCCTTTATCTCACTGAGGTTTGTGCAAGTTACAATCTATGGCCCCGACCATGGCTCTGAAATATCAGTAACTGTGCTGTGTGTTGATAAAACCGTGGTGCTGAAGTAGCAGATGGATTTTCTCTGAACTATATCGCCAGGGCGAGGGTATTAAAAAATTCAAAGCCTTAAAGGGAGATTTGTCAAGTATTTAATACTCTTAACAACATGGGAGTGGACAAATATGCTGCTTTATGCAAATGTATGTATGTATTTATTATTTGAAATCAATTAACAACACAAAACAATGACAAATATTGTCCTGAAACCCTCACAGGTACTGCATTTAGCATCAAAAATATGCTCAGATCATGGCAAAACATGGCAACATGGCAAATTCAAGCCCAACGGTGTGTCAGTGTGCTGACTTGACTATGACTTGCCCCAAACTGCATGTGATTATTATAAAGTGGGAATATCTGTAAAGGGGAGACTCGTGGGTACCCATAGAACCCATTTTCATTCACATATCTTGAGGTCAGAGGTCAAGGGACCCCTTTGAAAATGGTCATGCCAGTTTTTCCTTGCCAAGATGTAGCGTAATTTCGGAGCGTTATTTAACCTCCTTCCCGACAAGCTAGTATGACACGGTTGGTACCGATGGATTCTTTAGGTTTTATAGTTTCATATGATGCCAGTATCTTCATTTTAGCTTTAAAACTGAGCCCGGTACAAGGCTAGCGGCTACAGTTGCATTGTGGGTAATGTAGGCACCAGGTTTTTACGAGTAAGAATGCAAGATTTCTGCTGCAATCAATTTGATCTTTGTTTTTTTTTTGCTGTCCAACAATCATCCTTTACTTCCGACTGACTAATCTCTACAGCATAGGGCTGCTTTAATGTAAACGCATGTAGTTTTGGGGAATTTGCTGAAATGAGCGATTGTAGTTTTTCGTGGGAGAAGAGTCTGACTTATCCACAGTTTTCACTGGAACTATTTTAAACCAAAGAAATTGCTCCGACACCCTTCATCTCAAATATTGGGCCCCGGCTATATAGCAGCGAGCACTGGCAACAAAAGAAGCTTATTTCTCATGATATGGGTGTGGTGGGGGAAAAAAATCCTTTAAAAACCCCAAGGTTTCCCTGCGAGAGCCGTCATTCACACAAATGCCTGTCAATGGTGATATGTCAGCTCGGGTGTGAGAGCTGACAATGTTCCTCATGGGAACTCTACCAAGAAGGCAGTGAGTTAAAGATAGGAGGCAGCGCGGAGACATCAGTCCCTCAAATTGTGTGCTGTGAAGAGGGGAATCTAAATCGAATGCTCTGTGGGGACAAACTGGCTGTATGATCGGCCATGTTTTTCTACTGCTTCCATCACTGTTCATATACTGTGATTAAAGCATCACTATAATTCCTTGTTGCTGCATATATCACGGTCTATAGATCTCAAGCCGACCGTCAGAAAATACACGGCCGAGTAAATTATAGAGGAGAGTGGACTCACTTCACGCTGTTGAGTCCCAAGTGTGTCCTTGGTCAGAGGGGACTCATGTAGGGCCATCTGACTGATTACACGCATGGGAGATGCGGCTTTAAGTCGAGGCCTCTGCAGTGTGCGTGAAACACCTTTAATCAGATTAGATTGAAGTTGCCATGTGTAGCATTTTAACCTCAATCACGAGCACATTAATTTGAAAACATCAGCATAATTACCACAAACAAACAAGCTCTCGCCGAGCAGACTGTCAGCTCCGATGTGCACTGCATTTTTTACTTTGTGTTGATGTGGTGGAAAATGTGCTGGAGTGCTTCACAGCTCAAAAACACGACCGCCTTCACTTTTGCAAATAATACGCACTTTTATTCCACTTCAACTGTTGGGAACTGCATAATTTCAACTTCACATTAGCCTGCTTTGTCAGAACGTATATATCCACCGTTATTTGGGGCTGCTGTGGTCTCTAATCTCTCTCCTTTTTATTCAAAACAAACATACTGATACAAACAGTAGTGACACCCACCCCATCGTGTGGCAACTGGACTGAAACTGGCCAAAATGAGGCAAAACTGCTCCATACACACAACGGTGGATGCTTAGTCTTAGCTTAAAGGTCCCATATTGTAAAATGTGATATTTTCAGGTCTTTTATATTATATAATTTATATAAATACTGTTAAACTATCAAAACGCTCAATATACGGAGAAATACACACAGCCCGTATTCAGAAATTGCGCGTTTGAAACAAGCCGTTAGGATTTCTGACCATTTGTGATGTCACAAATATACAATATTTAGACCTTTACACAGTTTTAAACGTAAACATTCTAAATGTGTCCCAGTTTATTTCCTGTTGCAGTGTATGAGAATAACATCAGCTGACGGGAAGTAAACATGGACCCAAGCTGTTGCCTAGCAACGCAATTCCGTTGAAATGCACTAAAACGGAGCGTTTCAGACAGAGGGGTAAATACAAGTATATTCAGGCAGACAGTATGAGGAAAATAATGTGTTTTTTGAACATTAAAGCATGTCAACATGTTCTAGTAAAAACACAAAATACAAGAATGAACCTGAAAATGAGCACAATATGGGACCTTTAATGTTGTATTCCAAACATGCAGAAAGATATAGCTTTAATATCGACAACCCAACATTCAATGTCCCAGCTTTTCAGTAAAAATTTAAAAATCAAAATAGAAAAACGGATTAAAGCTAGAGTTGGTAATCTTCATCAAAAAACACTTTAGGTAACACTTCATTTTACAGGTCTGCAAATTTCATGGTATTTAGGTGATAATTAGCAAGTTATTTTAATTTTTGGGGGGAATTACTGCCAAATTACCCCAATATTTACCTCAAAATCTATCGAAAATTACTTTATGATAAATATTTAATAATTATATTCCGCTATTTCCCAATAGCTGGTAATTTATTTAATACGTTTCCAGGAATGGAATACAAAGTTAATTGCTTTATTTCCATATCTGCTGATAAATAGATAATAATTAGCATAATAAGTTTATAATAAGTAATACATTTATTTAAAAACTCCCTGAATCATTACATTAGCTACCCTGTGTAGACAATAAGTCACACAATGGTGAGATTTGTGCCTGATCAGAAGTGTCTTCTATTGGTTTTGAGCAGCACACGGCCGCTTCTCAAGCCTAAGGGCCCTATTTTAACAATTATATGCTATTTTAGCATATAAATATGGAGGTAAATATTGGGGGAATTTGGTAGTAATTCCAAAAAATTTCAAGGGAGGGACTCGCTAGATTTAGGGAGCTGCTATCTACTTTCATTGGAAAAGAGTTGGCAACACTGCTCAGTTTTTCGGTTGGATCATTTTTTTTTTAAAATCTAGCGTACTCTTGCTTGTTTCTCAAGATTACCAACCCTACCTTTAAGTCTGCATTCATAATAAAAACCCATGCAGTCTTGTGACCCGGCCACTGATCCCTGACTGGTACTCCTCAGTACTATTTATAGACGCTCTATGAACACAAGCTGTGTCCTGTTCCACCTGGTTTACCCCTGGACACATAACAAAGGCCAATGTCTGATATGTGTTGGCATATTTTGGCAACACCCCATCACTGTTTTATGCGTAATACCACATCTTTGAAATCTTATCTTGTAAATGCATGTTAAAAAAAAAACAGGAAATCTGTTTTTTTGTTATTGCTGTGATCACACCATCAATATTATTCTGCACTCTGTGTAGCGTATTTGCTTCGCACAGGCATATGCACTGGAGCTTTTCTCACTTCTATGTGACGGTGCTTGTTTTCCGTCTGTAGATGTGAGAATTTGTGTTGTTCAGATCGCCTGCACAGACAGGAATCACCCAGTTGCTATGGCATCATGTAGCGACAATTCCCACAGACCGAATTAAACTGTAGAAAGACAACTCGTGACCTTGAGCGAGCCCAAACTGTGAGCAGCCGATGGATAGCTTGTGGTTTTCAAAAAAACAAAGAAAAAACAGTGGTGTCGATGCATTTGCTGTTTTATTGTGATCACATTGTTCAAAATACAGGGGGATTTGAACAGATAGTAAGATTTAAGGTATTAGAAACACAAGAGTTGCTCATTTACCTAGTTTGGCGCTTAAACCTAATGAGCGGGCGAAAAAGAGAAAGTCTAGACGAGCACTAGACCAGAGGAGGTAGCTTGAAATAGATGGGAGCAACTCGTCTCTATGGAAACCACAGGCGAAAACAGTGGCACACTCTGCCATGAAAGACATGTGGGAGACGAGGATGAAAGAGACAGAGTAGAGAGAGGGATGGAGAGGAGGGGCGAGGGAGGAAGAGGAGAGGATAAGAGGGAAAGACGGCGAGCTTACGAGAATGATGTGTGTGTCACAGCAGTAGATATCGATGCCCCCAGTGGGCATTAATGTCACCGGGTTCATCTCTCTCTGAAAGAATTGATTTCATTTCAGCTAGCAAACACAATATTCTCCTTCAAGACACCATGGGGAGTAATTTCTCAAACAATTTCACTGATGACACAATGAGATTCAAAAGTTATCCCCAATTAGAATAGTTACGGTGTGACAGGTATTTATTGATACCAGCCACTTACACCATTGTACATCTATTTCAGACAAGGTTAGATACCTCCGGAAGCGACTAAGGAGGCTTTCACATAAGGGACCCGGGCCTTACACTTGACACCAAAGAACAGTAGTGTGAACACTGTGTAGCGTACTCGAGGGTTCATCGATCCACGCCTGGGTCCACTTGAAAAGGTGGTCTCGAGTACAGTTCGTGTGTTGCATCAGGTGCGAAAACTAAATGTACCAAAACACGGGAGTGGACTGTGTTTTTACTTATTTACTTAGTCTCCCTCTCTTTGGTCACGACTCGTCCGTCGTTTTGGTCCGTTTTTCGCTAATTGGTACGTAGCTTTGACATTTCAGTTGCTACTGTTGTTGTTGGTGTAGTATGTTAAAAAAAAAGTCATAGTATAGAATGTCGAAAAAAGAATCATAATGTCGTACGTGGGGAAAAAATGTAAGTATAGTATGTGGATAAAAGAGTAAAACAAATTCACAGTATAGATTGTTGGAAAAAAAAATGAGCAGAGGAGGAGGAGGCCTACCTTCAGCAGACTGCAGGAGAAAGAGGAGGAGTTGGCTCGGAGGGAAACCAGGCTGGATGAAGTCAAGTCCTGGATGGACAAAGTGTTGGACAAAAAGAAGAAGAGCAGCTTGCTCACTTGACTGGCAAAAGCAGGAAGGACTTCAAAACGGGTCTCTTGACTTGATTCTGTATATCATTAATAAATAAATAAGTTGCATTTTACAACAGCTGTACTGAGATCATGTTGGTGAGAAAATATGGAGCCAAAGTGTTTTAATGCTGTTGTTTTTTTTGTATAATAATATAAACTAATTTCAAATGACAATTTGGGTTGTTGCCAAAGGTGTGAGAAACAAAGTAGATTTAGTCGAGCACTGTATATATGTACATTTTTATGTTAAAGGATTTTTTAGTACTTCAAAATTTGATATATTCCTTAAATTCCATGTGCCCATTTCTATATATGTTTTCTAAGAATCAGTGAAAAGAGAGATTTTGCCTTAAATGTGAGATAAGTCATGTGCGTGAAGACTCTATTTTTCTTTCTAACCATAAATCAGATGAAAAACTTGCATTGAAATGTTGATAATCGGGAATTTACACGACAAAACCTACGCCTAATATGTGACACTCTAAGTTAAGACACTTGAATACTTTTTTAAGGAGTTACAGACATCCTTCCACACTAGATTAATAACATTTGGAATAAAAAAAATGTTCTGATCATAACGTTTGTCAATATGATATTCCATTGTATAATTATTGAAATAATTACAACAGCATGATTTGTTTTTAGTGCTAATACTGCTGATAATGATTTAACAAATCCAAATTTAAACAACCAGTTGTGGACATGACAAACTTTAGTTCAGTGGGTGTGTCCAGATTGAAGTGAACAGGAAATACTCAGTTTAAAACAATAATTATATTCACTCAAGGTGGTGAAAACGTACAATAAAAGTAATATTTATATAGCAGTGTTTCATGAAGGCGAAGGGGGGCTTACCATGTAATTTAAAAAAGTCTCAATTTCTATCCATGCACTTCTGGAAAGTTTCCGCTGTAGATTATATAAGGGAATACAGGGCCAGTTTATTACAGCATGCTTGCTGAATTATGGCTGAATTATGGCTGCACTGCACTCCACCTCACAGACGAGTCATGTTTCAGTCACGAGAAGGTGTCAGGATGTTGTATAATAGAGGTTCTTAACCCGCGAATCGATTTCTGACACATCATTTTATCACATTTATCATTTTAACTATCCTGTTTTCACAACACTCAAAGCAAATCCCAACTGCAGCTGTTTTTAATAGAAGACAGAATCGATGCAAGAATGGGGACATCTACCCAGAATACCCCGTATGCATTATTAATGGTGATTAATAAACCTCTGCCTACATGTTATATAATCACTGACTTCCTCATGGGTCACCCCAGCGCTGACCAGCTATTCATCATGCAGTCTTCTCTCTACTGCATTGCTCACACATGCATTACCTTCCCCAGGTATCACCACAGTGCTGACCATGACCACGCTGAGCACGGTGGCCAGGAACTCGCTGCCTAGAGTGTCCTACGTGACCGCCATGGACCTGTTTGTCACCGTCTGCTTCCTGTTCGTCTTCGCTGCCATGATCGAGTACGCCATGCTCAACTACTGCTCCTACAGTATACGCAGACCCCCCGTCAAGACGCAGAGAATGGTAAGTCTGTATGTCAAGTCTGTATGTCGTTTACATTTGCTTTTTCTTTATGTTAAAATCCACCTCCACTACCGCTAAGGTTCTTCTTTAAACACAGTGGCAGTAAAACCAGCCTGTAAAGCATCTTTCATCAGCATCGTTCATATAGTGCTCTCAGTAATGTAGTAGCGTGGATAGATTGCTGAATGAGATTCTTTTTAAAGTGACTGTTAACATTTCTAGTGGAAAGTCAATCAAACGACCACAAAGACACTCAAAACAACTACAAAGAGACTCAATACAACTACAAACAGACTAAAAGCGACTATAAAGAGACTACAATACTCAAAGAGTCTCAATATGACTACAAAGAGACTCAATGTAACTACAAAGATACTCAATACGACCACAAAGACACTCAAAACAACAAGAAAGAGACTGAATACAACCACAAAGACACTCAAAAAAAGTACAAAGAGACTCAATATGATTACAAACAGACTAAAAGTGACTATAAAGAGACTACAATACTCAAAGAGACTCAATATGACTACAAAGAGACTCAATACAACTACACAGAGACTCAATACGACCACAGAGAAACTCAAAACAACAACAAAGGGACTGAATTCGACCACAAAGACACTCAAAACAACTACAAACAGACTAAAGGCTAGCAAACAAAGAGACTCAATACGACCACAAAGACACTCAAAACAACTACACACAGACTAAAGGCGACTACAAAGAGACTCTACGACCACAAAGACACTCAAAACAACTACAAAGACATTCAAAACGACCACAAAGACTTACACAAAGACTGTCTCGCTCCTTCTTCATGTCTGTGCCCAGGGGCCCATTATCTCATAGTATAATCCATGTGTATCACGACTGTATTAATAATGATCTCATTAGTTTAAGGACAGTAGGTTCACGGGCGTCATAGCAACCTAGGCCGTCGAGACCCCCAGGGCACCCATGGGATCAGTACCAATGATTGTTTTTCTGTGTCCAGACAGGATAAAAACAATCTGGGTATAGTCACCTGAAAAATGAGTGTGTTGATGTGTTGGCTTGTCAATTTGAAGTTCATCTTTTCAGTAATAATGTACAGTAAGAAGCATCGTTACTATTGGCGTCTATCAGCCTTCAGAAACTCATACAAATCCATAGGGTGTCAACATATACAGTATGTGCACGATGTTTATCCAGGCATCTGTCTATATGAGCACTATATGATGTGAAAACATTTCTAGCAGTCGCTCCTGTGCGAGAGCCTAATGCTCTGTGTAGGCGTCCTCAAGGCTGCACCTGCCGCGAATGCTTTAATGGCGGCAGCGCACGTCTACTAAGACTGAGTCAGCCACCGCTGCTGTCATTCCCCCTCCCTCTTCATTATTTCCTCCCAGTGTAGAGGACTTCTGCCGAATGTGTCTCGGGGCTAAAAAAGGGCTGTCAGCTCGGCCCGAACAATTAAGTTGTGTTACATTCGGTCCCCTCCTCTGCATTTCTGGCTCTGTGCTGTATTTTGGCCTCGTCTGTCTGCGGGGAAGCCTCATATTTCCCTCCCCCCTTTCCTCCGCCATCCGTGTGGCCCCTTTGTGCCGCCCACTCAGTCGATTCTGTTACTCCACAAGACACATCTAACTCGCTCCCTCTCCCGCCTCCCACTCTTCCTTCAAGAGCCGAGTCGAGGACTGGCAAAATGTGTGAAGATTTTACCCCAATTACGTTGTCCCACACGATTTCATAAACATCAGGGAGGAAGTCACATAATGAATTTTCTCAGGAGGTACTTATTCAGCATTACAGTCTAAAAGAAATCAGGCTATAGGATAAAAGGATAAAAACAACATGTTTTCTTTTTATCAGTGGTTTTACTCTCAATTACTATGTTTAAACATAAGTATTGTACTTCATTATATTCAAAAATCAATTTCCAGGTGTGAATTTGAACTGTTTTAACAACCCTAGACATCACTATGCTGTTGGATATCGATTAACCAATTCTCTTTGCATTGCTGGACCCATTTTGTTGTTTGCTAATGTATTTTTTAGAGAGACGACTTTCTACATTTGTATTCAACACATCAATAGCGGCGTTTGATGGAGTTTTTTCAGCAATCTAAAAACATAGATAAGTACATGTCAGGGCTTTGTGTCTTGATAGGCTTGCCATTTCGCACTAATGATCGATCACAGAGTGTAATCCCCTAGAAGTGGCGCAATTTCTCCACTGAAGCCAGGACCAGAATGCAATGCAGCAAAAAAAGGCATATTGCATTTTGAGAAAGGCACGCACGCTGCCAAGATGACAAACATTAAGGAACTTTCGTAAACTAGTCTTGTTCCTTTACTTCATTTTACTTTATTTTTTCAAAAGTAATGGTACTTGTGCTTGAGAATAAGAGAGCTACGTCCACTGTCTTTCTGGCAAACACACTTAAAAGCCCCATTGACGTGTTGTACCATTTTCTTTTGTACTAGTCAAACGACCACGGAAAACAGTTCAATGTCCGTTCTACTCCTATTTCTATGGTTTGCGCCGACTTGTATTAAAACAAGAATCCTGTAAAAGGATCTTAAGTACATTACAGTTACGTGATATTGTGGTAAAAGACTGAGCTTAAGCGTCCCAGGCAAAAAGTCAGCATCTTCACCAGTAAAGAAGACATGTAAATAAAGAAGCATTGTTCTTGTATTGCAGCGTAGAGCTAGTTAATAGTCAACTCCTCCACCATAACTACTCTCTCTCTATGTCATCCCGTACAGGCCTACTCATCTTTCAACATGACTCACACCCCTCGGTCCATGATGCCCATGGGCAACTCCCTCTTCTGGCAGGACTACGACGACAACTGCCTGTACGAGTGCCTGGACGGGAAAGACTGCAAGAGCTTCTTCTGCTGCTACGAGGAGTGTAAAGAAGGCGGCTGGAGGAGAGGACGCATCCACGTCAACATCCGCGAGCTGGACGCCTACTCTCGGGTCTTCTTCCCCACCTCCTTCTTGCTCTTCAACATAGTCTACTGGGTCAGCTACCTCTACCTCTAGTCGGTCCCGCGGGCCCTTGCTGAAAAACAGTCCCCCCGCCACTTTGCACCGCGGCTCGTGATTTAAGGTCAAAACTAAGCGTGGAGGAGGGAATAAGGTGGATACGCTCTGTGGGAATTGTGAAAGACGTGGCGCCTCTGGAGGAGATGCACGTGCGCCGTAGTGCACAGTGTAAAGGCCGTGATACTTTGAGGCAGTGGCACTCCCAAGGAGAATAAAACGCAGTAGAACAAGAAGCTGCCAGCATCAACTTGAATGGATCGGTCCCGCTTATGACTCAGAAACCAAACAACAGAGACGTTCGGGGACAGGGGGTTGCATTGCTGACATCTTGGTCATCGAGATGGCGAAGCACCCATAGTGCCTTCTTTAGAAAGGGTGCGGCACCGAGAGACTTCAGAGTTCCCTCCATTATCTTTATTACCTCATCCACCACACCGCCGCATGCTGAGCTGTCTATTCTTTAACGGAAAACCCGGAACAACACCACTGGAGATGTTTCAAAACTCATTCATTTTGTAGCACACTAGTTTTAGTCGTACCCTACTTCTACGTTCTAATAATAGCAACCTTTTCTTCTTCTTATTATTAGAATTAGTTGTATTTTCACAGCGAGTCAACCAGCTCCACCCATCAGCTGTTAATTGTTGAATACGAGTTAGTGTCGGGGGGGGGCAGTGGTTGTCTGGTAAAATCTCGTTTCTTAAGTCAGTGAGCTTTTTGTTCATGATGCTTTACGACCAAGCGATGCAGTTTACAGTAAATGCCAAGAAGATTTGGGTGTTTTATAATAAATGCTGGGTTACGTTCTTACACACACACACAACATGTTGAAGAACTGCATACGAATCTAATGCTAAACATGCTAATCTCATCCATGGGCATATTATGTATGTTACAGTACATGAATAGACAGATTAGGGTTAGAGCAGTGCCGGTTTCTTCCTGACAGCAGCTATATCAAAACAGTCTCACGTTTTATTTTACACTCTTTTTATCCTTGTTTATACAGATTTTTGTTTTATTATAAACATGGCCTGTGGATTGCCTTCGTTTAAAGGAAAAGTTCAACATTTTGCGAAATATACTAAATTCTCAAATAGTTGCCGGAGACAGGCTTTTATTTATAATTTACCCTGTTCCCCAGTTAATGCAAACTCTAAACTTCCTTCATGTTTACCTTTTTTGCAGCATCCCTTTTAAAGGTAGGCTTTTAATGTGTAAAAAACATCAGGAAGTGTTGAGTTTTGATGATGGTAACTTAACATCGATCAGGAGTACAGCAAAAGTATTCGCTTTCTTGCTGAGAGTCAGTTGAAGATTGATACCACTCTCATGTCTGAACACTAAATATGAAGCTATTGCCAGCAGCAAAGCTACGCTTCCGCCATTTTGGACTGAAAGCGACTACCGGACGCTGGTAAAACGTTTGCCTACATAGTGCCGTACATAAGTAAAACAAAATTATTTCTATTCTATTGTCATATTCTACTGAAATGGCGTTTTCAGTCCAAAATGGCAGCAGCGGCTGTTGTCAAAAAATCACTGGAGTTTCGGAAATATTCTGCTCTGTCCAAAGGCAAAGGCACCTCTGAAGTTTCACTATTTTATGGGGGGGTTTATGTGCTGTGAACCAGTAACTTCCGCTGGTTGCCTGGCAACTGGCTTTGGCCAAGAAATAGTTTATATAGCAACCCCGTAACTCAGCGAAATTTAACTTATACACTTAGGGTTTTGTATGGATTAAAATAAAAACGAGCTATATCGTGTTAATTAGTGAGCTTTAGAGGTGCTATTAGGTGGACTTTGTTCATAGTCTGCTGCCTGCAGCTTCATATTTAGCGTACAGAGTTAATCTTTTCATCTAACTCTCTGCAGTGTATTTCTCATAATGTTGAACTATTTCCAAAAAGTTACTAACCCCAAAGAAATTTCATCAGCCTTGGTTTCAGTGGAGAGTTTCAGCTGGGCATGGTGCAATTCTGGGTGAAATCATTGTTTGGCCATGAAAATTGTTAAAAAAAATAAAGTATATTAGGGGTGGGAAAAAAAATCGATTCACCTACGTATCACGTTTTCAAAATCAATTTTATAGCGTCAGAATCGATATATTTGCTTCATTTTAGTCTATGGAGAGGCCAAAACAAACCGCAGCGAGCCGAAACGAGAAGCTAAGAGCTAACGACGGTATGGGCGAAGTTAGAGGAAGTATACACAATAATAGATAATACAAAATAAGGTGTTAACAAAGGGAACTGTATATACAAAATACATATATAGATATAAGATTGATTGGATTATATTCACCAGAAGTATAAATCATTACATGTCACTTATAAATTAAAAAGAAAATACCACTAATTTGTGAAGGAAATGTCTTAGATTATTTTAGTTGCTGGAAAAATGACTGATATATTTGACTTCAGCACATCTCTGACTACATTTAGCAGAAAATCAAACATTTTTACTGTATTAATTTTGATATTTTCCAAAGTAAAAGTCCCTAGAAGTGTATGATTCAACTTTTTCCCATGGTCTAGTGTTAAAAAAGTTAACAAAAATTGCAATATCGAATCGCAATACATATCGAGTCGGCACCCAAGTATCGTGATAATATCGAATCAGTACATAGGTGCATCTCCCAGCCCTAATATATATATATATATATATATATATATATATATAGCCTACCAGTATATATTGGCACAAAATGAGCTGCAGAAATATTCGTTTTGGACACTTGAACCATAAATACAAACACATACTGTACACGGCCTATTTATTCAGCATTAGAGTCATTCCATCCGGCTTCAGAAGTAAAGCTTGAGTGCATAAAATTGGAGTCTTGATGAAAGCTTCAGGACCCAAAGGCACTTCCTCTTGTGCCCTGCTGGCAATGATCACAGGTGCTGTAAAATAGGTTCTACATATTGTGATAGGCGGTGTTGGAAAATGGGACGGTTGTTGATGACTCTTGATGTACTCAAATATGTAAATTTGACATATGGAGGCATACGGACGCGCAGCGATGGACGGCACCGGCGGAAACATTTTGGTTTTGTTTACTGTTCTATGGTGTTTTTTGCAGTCGTTTGGCTTTGTAGAACAATCAACCCCCTTATTCCCTCCTCTCTCCCGCTAAACACACACACACACTTTTTCCCCGGTATTTGTATGTTCAGAGAAATGCTTTTATGTAAGATGTACCTAATTAATGTTTCTATTTTCATACAGTTATATATATATATGGAATGTAAGTTAGGCCAGTAGCGAGGCCGGAGTCAATCTGGTTCCTTTTCAGTCAGTTCAAGCGGCTTAAACGAGTTTATATTTAGGGGGGTCCTACATATTCACGAGGCCTCCAGACACATTTTGCGGCCTGTCCAGAGGTTTGTAATTACATTCAAATCGCCTCAAGTGATGCCGGAGAACAGCTGAGGGGCCCGTGGGCAATTACGTCCTCCGCTGACGAGCTCATAAAGATGCAGTGATATTTCATTAGTATTTTAGATCCATCTGTGAACTGACTGAATTGAACAGAGCTTGGCCCACACCGCCGTAAACTCTCCTCACCTCTGATATTTCTACTACACTTTATAAGTGTCTTAGTCCGTTGAGATACTTCAATAAAACAAAAAATCACTATTTTCTACGTCTTAATGAAAATCACCCGTGTGTTTCAGCTGACTGGGATCTGTATTTATAAAGCCTCTTTGGAATCAAGAGTACTAACCCAGGATCAGCGCCGGCGAGCGTAACGAACTCGCTCAAGAGCCTCTTCCGGAGACCTCGTCACCCCAATTAAAGCTCCTCCGAAAAGCGGTCGCACCGAGGTGTCACAAAAATCATGTATTACTCCCGCTTTATCCCGCCAACCAACCAATTTTGTTTTGATTGTCAGTGAGGTCTCTGGAGTGGCCGGAGCAAACAAAAAAGCCACTCTGACTTTGGATCAGCACTCTTTTGTGGGGGGGATATTTTATGAAAACAGGATCTAGAGTGAGTATAGGTATCTTTTTTCTAGTGCGTGGTACATTGCTTATATTAATAAATAACGTTTTGGTCAAGTGCTACTGTGGAGTCTTTTTCTGCGAGAATGAAAGTCTGCAGGATATATCTGAAAGAATCTGGGGCAACGCTATTATTCTACTGGAAATGACGTCATGTTGGGGTTTTATAATTCTGTCCACAGGTATATCTAGTCAATATATCCTTCATAATATCCTTCTTTTGGGCTCTGAATCCTCACCAGGATTTCATACTGAGACCAATGATGCTGCCAAAAGTGACCCAACAAACGTCTCTCTCTCTTAAAGGTGCAGTTTGGAGGATTTGGCGACATCTAACGGTGAGGTTGCAGATTGTGTGCCAAGCATGTACGGTGGCCGACGTGAAAACGTGAACGTCCCTCTCTAAGAGCCAGTGTTTGGTTTGTCCGTTCTGGGCTACTGTAGAAACACGGTGGCCAGCTCCGTGAAGAGGACCCGCTCCCTATGTAGATATAAACGGCTCATTCTAAGGTAACAAAAACACAACGATTTTATATTTTCAGGTGATTATTCACAAAACAAAATGTACTTATTAATATTATATTCCATTTCTGCCAATATATCCTACACATGCTACACACTGTTCCTTTAAAGCCACCGTTTACATGCAAATACTGATAATGTGTAACGTGATAATAACGAATTAACGCAAATTCGTTTTAACGCCACTCATTTCTTAAATGCATCAATGCAATCGATCATTGTACCGGGCTCAGTTTTAAAGCTGGAGTGAAGATACTGGTATCATATAAAACTAGAAAAACCTAAAGAATCCATTGGTACCAACCATTTCTTGCAATACATCTCAATATATTGAATCGTTACCCCTGTATACGTATCGTATCACCAGATTCTTTCCATTACACAACCCTAATTTTTATATATCGCACTAAGCATGATGGGAAGCTGACTATACTTTCTTTCTCTGTTAACCCTTTTTGTTACTGATCAATACTTTTCTAGTTATTAGCTAAAAATATTATGAATCGTCCCCCTAATGCATATTTTTCATGCAACATAACTATGAAATTTGGTGTTATTCAGTAAAAGAAACACCTCACCGATAGGCAACTTATTATTAATTACTGTAGTGTTTACTGAAAGGAAACAGGTGTTCGAATCTGGTGCAAAATGAAATGTTTAAATGATCTGAGTCATTTTTACGTGATACAACCTCAGGTGGTTTCATTTGTAACCTTGACATGATGAGCTCACAATTTGGCCGTTGCACATTCATTGGTTTCATTAGTCCAAAAAAAACCCCAGCTCTAATTCAATGTTCCGATGGGCAAGTTGACAAATTAAGCTTTTCCGTACACACCAGAATGAGTTACAACTGTCCTCAGGCAGCCCGCCTGCCTAATAACAATGATACCACTAATATCCAGCGACAGATGCATGAGCACGTCATTGCTTTACCCCGAGTTTGTTGACCTAGTTCGAAGCGAGCGGCATGAAAAACAGAGTACAAGCGAGCGGCAGACAAATAAGTGGAGTCAAAGGGTGGATGTTGCAGCGTGGAGCTGCGCTGCCCGCCAAAACTGGAAGGAGCTCCTGCCACCTACGCGAGGCAGAAGCAGGATGGCACGCCATCAGAGTGGATATGGAGAGAGGAGCACTTATGCAGCAGAAAATTGAGCTGTGTGTGTGTGTGTGTATTTGTATTTAAAGCAGGACTGTATGTTTGGCTCAGCGAGAAGCTTTTTGTGTGGGTGCATGTGTACACTTATGTTAGCAGTGTGCACAGGTATGTATGGTTACTGTATGCGTGTAGTAATGAGTGTGCATGGTGTTTAAAAGTGGGCGTGTATGACTCACGATGTGGGGATTCACTTCTTTTTGGGGACAAAATGCACGTAAATCTATATCATTATTATAATCAGTCTTTGTACATGGGGCGCCCGCTCTACCAGGGGAGCTACAGCGGCGCCCCAAGTTTGTCTTCTTTTATTAAATCAACTTTCTTTAATGAATATAACTCGTCAGTTTCGTCAACATAAATAAAATGATGACGTCTTGACAGATTTGCAAAGTGATACATGATACATGATATGATCTTTTTTTTTGTAATGACTTAATTAATTCACTATCACACGGCTTTTTTGAATATTCGACTCCGATTTGGTCAATCAAGGCTTTCTACAGACCGTTGCTATGTATAACAGCTCGTTGCTATTGTCGCAGTTCTGATGTCGGACTCTGGCGGTCTGTTATACATAGCAACAGTCTGTTAAAAAGAAATAACAGACCGGTAGAATGCTGTGACTGACCAATCAGAATCGAGTATTCAACAAAGTATACTAGGACTTTATTTAATTTTTTCCACATACTATGTTATGGCTTTTTTTTGTCATACTATACTAGGACTTTTTTTTTTAATAAAGATTAATTTTTTGCCTTTTTTAGTTAATGAAAGTGACTAAAGGGGGAGAGAGAGAGGATGACATGCAGCAAAGGGGCCACGGGTCAGATTTCAAACCCGCTGCAGTAAGGACTCAACCTTATTACATGGGGCACTGCTCTACCAGGTGAGCTAACACAAAATACTATACTGTGACTTTTTTTTTTATTTTTTGGACGTACTATGACTTTTTTTCGACATTGTATACTATGACTATTTTTATTTTTTCAACATACTATAATATGACTTTATTTTTTCAGCATTCCATACTATGACTTTATTTTTTCGACATACTATAATATGACTTTTTTTTTTTCGACATACTATAATATTACTTTTTTTCGACATACTATACTATGACTGTCGAAAAAAAGTCAGTATTTATTTGTTTTATTTAATTATTTATTTATTTTTATTTAATAAAATAAAAAAAATGATACAGGAGGGTTCCGTTTCCGCTTCCGGTCCCCGCTAATTGTTTGGGACGGCACTCAAAATGGCGGACCGGAAGTGCGTAGGGTGTAGAGGTGGTTTGAAAACAACAGCGCCTCGTTAGTGTAATTAGCAGCACCTGTGTGCTTCTCCTACCATCACAAGACAACATGTCTGCCGTGAGAAACACCCGACTGCTGGAAATGTTGACATTTGAGCGGATTAATTTATTGGATTAATGAATCTGCTTCATGAAGACGTTATGGAGGACGTTTATGAGGTAAGTGCAGAGGCTCAATGTGACTGTTGCTAGGTAGCTTAACTGTCCGTTGCTAGGTTGCTTAAAGTCCCAGCTATTAAGACAAACTGGTTAAGATCATTAAATCATCATCATTAAAACATGAAAAAAAGAAGTTTGTTTTCATGTGCCCAGTGACATTTTTACTAAACTAGGAGGCATCGACTTCCTTTTTAGATGCGACGATGACAAAACTCCCTGTCAAATGATCCTTGGTTCATCAACAGGTTTTACTATATTGGAATTATACAAGCATAATTTTAGTCCCCATACATAAAACCCCAATATGGAATTGCTGGTATGTATTACTTGTTTACTTGTTTTTCATAAGGAGCTGTGTCTTTACTTTTCATCTCTGAAACATATGAAGAAAAAGAAATGCTATGAAGCTTTCAATGTTGGTTGAGGACCTTAACCTTACAGAGAACCTTACAGTATAGTATGCCAAAAATAAAGTCGTACTATAGTATGCCAAAAATAGTCATAGTACAGTATGCCAAAAATAGTCATAGTACAGTATGCCAAAAATAGTCATAGTACAGTATGCCAAAAATAAAGTCGAACTATAGTATGCCAAAGATAAAGTCATAGTATAGTATGCCAAAAATAAAGTCATAGTACAGTATGCCAAAAATAGTCATAGTACAGTATGCCAAAAATAGTCATAGTATAGTATGCCAAAAATAAAGTCATAGTATAGTATGCCGAAAATAGTCACAGTATAGTATGCCAAAAATAAATTCATAGTATAGTATGCCAAAAATAAAGTCATAGTACAGTATGCCAAAAATAGTCATAGTACAGTATGCCAAAAATAAAGTCGAACTATAGTATGCCAAAGATAAAGTCATAGTATAGTATGCCAAAGATAAAGTCATAGTATAGTATGCCAAAAATAAAGTCGTACTATAGTATGCCAAAAATAAAGTCATAGTACAGTATGCCAAAAATAGTCATAGTACAGTATGCCAAAAATAAAGTCATAGTACAGTATGCCAAAAATAGTCATAGTACAGTATGCCAAAAATAAAGTCATAGTACAGTATGCCGAAAATAGTCACAGTATAGTATGCCAAAAATAAAGTCATAGTACAGTATGCCGAAAATAAAGTCGTACTATAGTATGCCAAAAATAAAGTCATAGTATAGTATGCCAAAAATAAAGTCATAGTACAGTATGCCAAAAATAAAGTCATAGTATAGTATGCCAAAAATAAAGTCATAGTATAGTATGCCAAAAATAAATTCATAGTATAGTATGCCAAAAATAAAGTCATAGTATAGTATGCCAAAAATAAAGTCGTACTATAGTATGCCAAAAATAAAGTCATAGTATAGTATGCCAAAAATAAAGTCGTACTATAGTATGCCAAAAATAGTCATAGTACAGTATGCCAAAAATAAAGTTATAGTATAGTATGCCAAAAATAAAGTCGTACTATAGTCTGTTGAAAAAAGAGTAAAAAATAAGTCATCGTATTGTATGTTGTAAAAAGTCAATATATATGGTTCACAATCAATGTTGAAAGGTGTAATACACTTCCAAGTAGATTCAAATATATATAAAAATATAAGATTTACTGAGGCATTGGTGTGTTATTTGCCTCACAGCTTATTTTGCCTTTGTAGTTAGTGATGGACTGTAAGCCTTGCCACAGGCTTCTAGAGTTGGAGTCCTTGAATTGGTCTTCCAACTTGTCTCTGTACTGTCTCTTAGCCACAGTAATAGTTTTAGTCACAGTATAGTATGCCAAAAATAAATTCACAGTATAGTATGCCAAAAATAAAGTCATAGTATAGTATGCCAAAAATAAAGTCACAGTTTAGTATGCCAAAAATAAAGTCATAGTATAGTATGCCAAAAATAAAGTCATATTATGCCAAAAATAAAGTCATAGTATAGTATGCCAAAAAATAAAGTCGTACTATAGTATGCCAAAAATAGTCATAGTACAGCATGCCAAAAATAAAGTCATAGTATAGTATGCCAAAAATAAAGTCATAGTATAGTATGCCAAAAATAAAGTCA
>CAKAKR010001719.1:0-10583 GCA_916700685.1 Adelosebastes latens | reverse complement strand
ACTTTTGATACTTTATGTACATTGAAGCAGGACATTTACTTGTAATAGAGTATATTTTTATAGTGTAGTGTTGCTACTTTTTACTCCAGTAAATAATGTGATTATTGTAGTACTGCCAGTGGAAGATCCTCAAAGCACAAACCAACTTTGGGCTTGGTTTATTAAATAGCAAAGTCAGACAGGAAGTCTCAAATCCTTCAATCAGGACTCAAAATGTGTCTTAATAAAATACAACTGGCTTATAAAGTTTGTCACAGTTTTACAGTATCCAAAGTGAAAGTTTGAAATAAAAATGCAGAGGTCTTGACAAAGTAAAAGGCAAGAAAACATTTAAATAGTGTGCTAAGGAATATATCTCCTGATACTATAATAATATCAGTCTGGCGTTATAAAAAAAAAAAAAAAAAAAAGACAATTCTCTAGCAAAAATCTAACTTTTCAACACTCAAATATACAACAATATACATATTTTCGTAAACAATCTTAATTTCAATAGATAATCTTGTTTACAAGTGCACCCGGAGGAAAAAATAACATTTATATCCTTTTGCATCAAACGCCCCCCCCCCCCTCGTCCATGATCTACCTCGATGGCAGATCTTGTTTGTGAGCTTCTATCAAGAATAAAGACCGTGGTCCACAACTGTACATATTTCACTCCTTTCAAAACAGCAATTATACATCAGGTCAATAGTCCAGTGGCTGAAGCAGAGAGAGACACATGCTGGATTTTGACATCTTGGGACCACAGTTAGTTCTTATCTCAGAGATGGACCTGTCCTCAGTCTCAAAGGGACCGGTTGAGTTCCAGTTCTCTGAATTTGTCGTTTCTACTGACGAGTGCCGGGGGGTAGAGCGAGGTTGGCCATCAGCTCGTGAACAGAAGCAAATATCGTACACTCACCTAAAAGAAAGATAGAAAATACCCAGTGTTAGCAATGACATTCTGCATCAAGTACAGATAACACTGAATATTCACTTTATACCAGTTTAGCAAATTTGACACCACTTTTTCAATACAGTAAATTATTCAGTGTTCATCAGCGTGCGAGTCTCACCCTGTCTGGCGGGGTGCAGTTCATTGAACCTCTTAAGGATATTAGAGACCATGAGCGCTGCGGCGCCAGAGGAGCTGTGCTGTCTGGGGATGTCGGCCTGCTGAGTGAGGCCTGTGGCCATGTCATACACGATGGGCACGATGATGCTCACCGGCTCCTGGGGCACTGGGATACGCTGGGTCAGCTGCAACTGTGAGGCAAAAAACACACCAAACACACAGGGGTCAGGTTGTTTTTAAATGATGCTACACGGGCGACATACGACTTGTGTCCTGGTTGTGGTTGAGACTTACAAAGAAGAGCATCTTGGACTTGAGCACCACAGCGATGGTTCCAGGAGGGGCGATGGGGGGAGCACTGGGAGGGATGGTGAGGCAGAACTGGACATTCCACTTCAGCTGTGCAGCCTGGTCAGGGAACTGCAAAGAGAGACAATATACATATATAGAAAACCTTTCAAACACAGACACAACTCTTAAGTGCTGTATTTAAGGTAAAGAAAGGCATCAAGATATGAGATGGATATCTTGTAATTGTGTCATTAAGTACACAACAATAGATTTCTTCACTACACAGCAGTGAAATAGTCAGGTTTATCAGGACATATGGTGTACTCGTTCTGTATCTTGCTGCAATGTTTCCACTGTTTTTGACAGCTAGTTATCACAAAATGTCTTATTCAGTTTACGTATTCATAAATTCTGATATTGTCTGTGTAGAGATGATGCTAAGTATGTTTTCTACATATATCAAAATACAACAACAAATAAACTGACGGGGAGCTCATACACAATCACGATTCAAAACACGTAACAACCCCTCTTAAAAAAGAAACAGCTACCCACCAGTTCGAGCTTCATGATGCGCACACAGTCCCTAAGGATGTTAGTGGGCGCCCCCAGCAGCTTTGTGAAGGCATTCAGAGTGTTGTATTTGAAGGGAGGACCAGCAACCTAGAAAGAGGACAACAGAAGATGGATCAATGGAATAATAACATGAGTGCAGGCATGTCTTCCTATGAATGGCCTTAAAAGTCTATTCCTGTTAACTTAATCAATTCTTTTAATTGAAGCACAACACTTCAACTACGTTTTAAATGCTTCCAATATAGTTCAATATTTTCAATTACGATCAGTTGAGACGGACAAGAAAACATTTTTCATGTAACTATGTGTGTACAAATGCATCCAATGTTTGAATAATTTATGAATTAGGTTTAAATGGCTGCTGTTCGTTCTTACCCGCGTCTCAAAGAACTTCTCCAGCACCTGAAGCTCCTCTTGGGACCAGGGACCTGCGTTTTCTGGAGTGACTTTGAGCTGCAGTGTCTGGTAGTTCTTTGGGTTGAGAGCCACGCGGCACTTGAGTACATCCGTCTTGAACATGATCACGCCCGGCTCATTAGAGTTCACAATAGATAACTGAAGGAGAGTTGACAGAGCAGGGGAAGTTAGGGGAGAGCAGAACACATAAAAAAAAATAAAAAACACCAAGGAATTATCTCTCCAAATCAGTGCAGTACTTACGTTGGCCTCCTGCTGGATGATCCTCTGTAGGTGCCGTCTCATGATAACTGAACCCAGAAAACGCTCAAGTGGCGAGCAGAGGTAGCTTCCTGCCAGGCCTGGCACCAGGCAGGGAGTAGGTGAGGGGAGCAGAAGCACGTGCAAGGCATTGTGGGTGAGGATGGTAGGAATGGAGGCAGCCCAGGGGCGCTGAGGTAGCTTGCGGGGTGGAGGCATACTGGTAGGCATGACTTGTGAACCTGAACCAAAGACAGAGAGGGACAGAGAAGATGTAGAGAAACACTCCCAATATTTTAATAGAGCTAGACTGATTTATCAGCGGATATTATCTTACTGCAGATATGTCTGTATCTGTGTATAGGTCGCCATAAAGTAACAAGAAAGTACAGAAGTGCCAAACTAGGTTTGAGATTATTTAGAAACAGCGTCACCTAGTTTGTGTTAAATAGCTTGTCCACCAGAGAGCACAGGTTACTTTCTCAACTGTAAAATGTTCCACTCAAGTCTCTTGGTCACAATAAAAAAAATATCTATGGGATCAGTATCAAGATTGTGTTTTTATTTAAAATCTAGAATAACTGCCTCGTGGTTCTATGCCTCTGCACAAGGGTCAAGTTGCAGTTTACATCCATGTCTGTAAATGTCATCACTTCCTCATTTTATCCTATTAGACATGTGTGTGTGAAATTGTCATAATTAGCATATGAATTCTTGAGTTATGGCCAAAAACATGTTTTGTGAGGTCACAGTGACCTTTGACCACCAAATTCTAATACGTCCAAGTGGACGTCTCAGGCATTCCTGAGATATCGTGTTGATGAGAATGGATGGACAACCCGAAAACCTACTGATGCCGGCGCGGAGTTATCCAAGATAATCCATTATCAGTTGGGGTATAAAAATAATGTGAGGCAACACTGAGAGAGCTGTACTTACTGGTCGCGGCACGGGGAGAATGAGGGTCGGGGATAGGCGAGTGCAGCGATGGATTACCAGGGGACATGCCGTGGATCCTTGCCCCAGGAGAAGGCCCTGAGACCTGGGGTGAGCCTGGCCACTGGCCCCTATGGCTGGGCGACACCATGGCATACGGAGAGCTGGGGTCCAGAGCACCTATGGTGAAGGAGAGACAGCCATCAGCAAAGAAACAACACTTAATGTACAAACACAGATTAATACACCACTGTGTGCCCACTAACTACAGGCCATTTGTCATATGCTTGTTAATGTCTGATGCCTAAAAAGTGCCAAGTGAAGCCGTTCAGTTCAGCCCATTCCAGCCCTTGTCCAGCAGACCAGAATTAGCACCAGGCCAGAATTTAGGGGCCACCCTGCTGCTTACCGTGGGGACTGGCAAAGCTGGTCGGGCCCATGGCTATGCCCAGAGAAGACGGAGACGGGGTGGGCCCGAAAGGAGAGGGTGCCCTCAGAGCTCCACTAGGGGAGCCAGAGGCATGGATGTTCCCTGCACACACACACACATACACATACCAAAGGACTCGTCAGACGCTGAGGTTGACAAGTTCTCCTTACACACACATACACACACACACACACACACACACTCATTCACGCATGTGCACACATGCTAAAGCAGGGCGGAAGGGCTGTAGTCTCTGGCTGGCGGGCTGAGATGGAGAGGAATGGAAGTAGCAGGACTAAATGCATGCTTTGTTCCCTCTCGGCTGTGAGGTGTGTGCGTATGTTGCATGAGAAACACAACTGATCTCATGGTTTCACGAAATCAAAAATGGGCACACATGGTTGCGCTTCCTCTTTCTCAGTCACACACAAAATACATAAGTCAGCAGGGAGGTTGATGACAGCGATATGTGATATATTCAAAACGTTTTGGTCATAAGCCTGTATGGCAGCTTGACAAGCTCAGACGAAACAAACGATACAGGATATCATTCACTCACACACACACTTGGACAAACACCTATCTTGCTATTACCTGGGGACTGGGTGGGCATCATGGATGGTGAGGGGGTTACGTTAGCGTGGTAATTTGGCGGCGGTGAAGTGAGAGGAGGATAGACACCTCCCGCACCCCCTCTCATTGTTTGGGACTGCTGTTGAGCTTGCAACTGGTTCATCAGACTGTCCATCACGTCGACACCCACTGGCGAGGGCGGGTTATCATCTTCATTGACAGAGCGTCTGCGAGCATCCTGATTACTGTCTACAAACATATTTAGGAAAGTCTAGACGGGGGGAAAGAAGAGAAGGACAGAATTTAATGTAAAAACGCTGGACCAAAATAGTTGAAGTTGTTAATCATAAAACTGTATATCTGCATTACATTTACTTCTGGAATCAAGTAGTATTATATTATTCAGTTGTGATGATTAGAAAAACAGCCGTCCAGTTCTCACACAGAATTAAAGAGCTTTTCACACTGGAGTGATGACAAGGGGAATATGCAGTTAGCTTAGCTTAGCATAAAGACTGGAAACATGGGGAAACAAATGGCCTGGTACTCCAAGAATAACAAAATCTGCCACCCAAAGCACCTCTAAAGCTAACTAAATTAACACTTTCCCCTTGTTTCCAGTCTTATGCTCGGATAAGCGAACCAGCCGCAGGCAGAAGCTTCATATTTGCTGTACAGACATGAGTGGTATCTCATCTAACCCTCGACAAGAAAGCAAAAAAGAGTATTTCCAAAAATATCGACAGGTCACAATTTTTGGGTGGACTCTGAGAAGTATACTTAGCTTCACAGACGCATGTCCGTTAGAACTAAAAGTGGCAGGATCTTTTTTTTGACAGACAGCTTAGACAGAAACATCAGTTTAAGAGAAACTTATTCCCTTTCCCAGATAAACTGTTAGTTGACACCACTACTCTGCCTCCAAGTCTGGTATACCTTGAGTCCAGGAGCAGGGTAGAAGCCCTCTACAATCTTAGTGTTGTCAAAAAGACTGTACGCTCCGTCTCTGATGGCTACCACACCGCGGCTGCGGCAGTAGATGTCAATGCAGTACATGTTTCTGAACGCCAGGCGGATGTGTGTGGGTGACTGGGGTAAGATGGAGAAGCACTGGTAGGCAGTGTTGGTGCGCTGGGTCAGGCCCAGCATGGGCACGGTTGGTAGCTTGTTGATTGCATTCAGGGGGGCCTGTGTGTCAGAGAGCACCTGAGGAAGATGGTAAATAGAAACGTTACAAAGGAAATTACACAGAACACTAAAGTATAAATAGGTGGTATGTGATGTTGATAGAGAGCGCAGAACAGAGGAGGAAGTAATGTGAACACATTTAAGTGGAACCTTAAAAGTCACTTGAAATTATTATTTGATCCAGATAAAACAAGTGTACATATACAGCACATGTTGTGGCTGCAGTTTCATAACGTGTGCTGTGTACCTGCAGCAGCTGCATCACGTTTGGACTCTTGTTGAACATTTCTTGTAGCTGATGGAGGATGATATTGTGGCAGTTGGAGCAGCCAGAGTTAGGCCCCACAGTGCCCAGGGCGAGGTGGAAACGCTGGCTGTTGGAGTTCCACTGGATGGTGACGGAGCTGCCCTTGGTGGTACCGTAGCACAGCACCAGCTTGCGGTAGTTGTACAGCCGCACCTCTGAAAACAGGCTCAGGTAAGATGGCATCTCTGGAGGGAAGCAGTAACAATGTGCAGCTGTATTAGATCGGTGTCTTTCTTTTGCCAAGCATTTATTCAACAGTGTTAGTGACACTGATGAGTGCAGGCCTCAACTAATAAAAACTGTGTGCAGATTTCTACACACACATAGCTCAAATGTATTAAAGTAAATCTGATTAATCTGGGTTTTAAATTTCAAACCAGGCCAATAAAACAATGTTTGTTTTAAATGATACATGAAATACATGTATCACCATCATTGCAAATCCATACACCTGCAGCAAAATGACCAGTGACATACTGACTGAGTTAAGATGGACAGTCATTCATTTACATGCAAGTGTTAATCTTTCCTTTACAGATAACCGTGCACGTACCTGGCAGTGCTCGAGAGAAGTTGAGGACACACTGGTAGAGCTGACTGATGGCGTTCCAGTCGTTAAGAAACATCTCAACCACCTTCCGCCCGCCCACTGGCTCCGACAGAGGGTTTTCATAAGTCAGATACACGTGCCGCGTGGAAGCTAATACAGGGGACAGATGAGTTTGTTTAGAGGCTGGGCCATGTTGTAAACTTTTAGTGATTAACTTGGTACACTCTGTATGTGGTGTGTACCTTGCTCCTTGCTGTGTGTGCTGTTGAGGGGGCAGTTGGCCAGCATCAGTTCAGCCACCCAGGTCCGGTTGTTTCTGCCCTGCAGTCGGAAGGTGCAGTCCAGTAGGGACCGCTCTAAAGCTCTCCTGGTCTCCTCTCCTACACCTTTACAGGGAGGAATCCTGAAGGGTAAAACAATTACACGGTTATAGTCACAATAAAAATTACATTTAGCGGTCATTGTGTGTGCATAAATGCATGCGTGTGTGCTTGTGACTGTGTGTATTACTTTAGTAGACGTATCGCATGACTGCTGCCATCTCCCTCCACTTGGACACCCTGGTTTGGGATCTCCATGTTGGACAGCTACACAAAGACAGACAGACAGACATGCAGCATTAGCCAGAAAACACAAGACTGAGATTGCCATGCTTGATATTTTTACAACACATCTATGACTGGCATGAAATGATTCAAACTGTCTGAGCACTATGACATACCTCTGTTCTGAGGCCAATGAAAGGCATGTTGGTGTCGCACATCGCTACTAGATGAGCCAGCTCTTTGTTGAAGGCACACATTTCTCCAGACCGCTTAGGCTTCTTTGGCTCTGGGTCCCCCTGTTCTCCAGATACCTACATTGCAACAGAGACAAAAAAATACATATTGAAGGACATTTATTTAGTGTAATTTATCCAGCTGGGCAAACAGGCTTTTTCTTATCAATGGCTTGTCTGACATTCACGAAAGGTCCAGTCCAAGCTGCCTAGTTCTAACCTCTAGGCCAGCACCGCATTCATTAAAACTCAAAACAATTCATTTGTGTGTGATGAAATATACTGTATAGTGTATATTTCAGCATACACAAATGAACATTTGGTGTATAACTACTGTAGCACTGACTACCTTTCTCTTAGTCCCAGGTCGGGCTCCTCTTCCTGTTGTGTCCTGGACGAGGTGTTCTAGGTTGGGTTTGAAATGCTGCAGGAGCTGTGCGCACGGGGGTCCGTCATCTCCGTCCAACTGAGACACAGACAGGAAAGAGTACTTGTACTGCAACGCTGTGGGACTGCTAGGCACTTCAAGCATTTCCACCACCTACAAAAACAAAGAGATGAGGAGTAGAAAAGAGAGGGATTGGAATGATCCAATATGGCGAATTAGAGGGAGGACATAAAAATTAAAGCAGATCATAACTTTGCTGAATTTCAGTTTAGCACTTTTCAGCAATATATTGGTTGAGGAACTCACAATGTAGTACTGCGGAAGACGTGTGAGCTTGATGAAGAGTTTGTGTTTGGACAGGTTGCCAACAGGGTGAGAGGCCGAGTTGGACAGGTGAAGGATATCGGTACACACAGTGGGAAGGTGTTTCACAGACTGTCGACAGCGCTGCTCCCCCAACCACAACCTTACCACAGAGAAAGAAAGATTCAGTGTCTCAATGAAACCTAAGTTGCAAAAAGTCCCAGATTCATAGCTCATCCTGTTACTCAGCATTCCCGCTGTTCACTAGTGCAAGACTCAGAGCTGTGGTAATCCTTCATAACACCCATCTTGCCACCTGCTTAGCCAAGTGCTGCTACTGACAGCAATTAGTCAATTTTGACAAGCTAGAAGCAGGCATCAGACTTTGGCGTCTACTGTTGACTCTAAACAGCCTCTGCTATCTTTCACCTCTGCCAAAAAATACTTAAAAAATACTGTCAGCTGTGAATGTATATTTCATGGTCATAGCTATATAAAATTGAGGAGGTGGACTCACTTCAGTTGTTGTAGCCAAGATATGATGCGCTTCATATCATCGTTAATGGTCTTTTCAATGTCATCCACCATGGACTGATCTAGAGAGAGAAAAACGCCAGGGTTTTATTCTCACAGAGCTGAGCACACGTACATTTAAATCATCCTAGATACATTACCAGCCAAATAGCTGATTTCCTTTGTTGTCACACACAAACCAAACTCTTATATAAAGACAACCTGAACGAAAAAGGACCAATACAATGAAACAAACATATACTAAAAGTGCATTATATCTTACCTAATCCATACAGCATGGGTTGGAACATGCCAGAGTGCAGGTCTACAAAAATGTGCAAGCACTCCGAACGTCCACAGGGCTCAAGTATTGGAATAACGAGTGTGGGTAAAGCAGTCTCGATGAATGCTGAAATAAACAAACACACGCTTAAGTATCTCTTTTGCAGATTACTCAAAACCATGGTTACAGTACATTAATTGGCAGAACGTAAATGGGGGATGCGTGAGAGAGCACATCTCTGTGAGCTGATGGGAATTTTGAACATGCAATTCATCATAAACAAGACCCAAGCAAATCCTCCCATTACATTTTTTCAGGATTTAAATGATGCATACTGCATCCTAAACAAAGCCTCATTTTTTCAACTGTTGTCACCGATTAGCAAAGCAGCTGCTGAAGGAGACAACACTGGTTTCTGTGCATTTGCTCAATATATATCGAAGAAAGTGTTAAGCTGTTTTAATGATGAGAAAGTAAAGTAAATACATACAGTTGTCACTGGGATTGCTGGTCTTTAGAATGGCCTTCAGTTCCTGTAGCTTCTGATGGGACCGTGCATGCACACTGTCGATCAAAAGTTTCTCCACCGACAGATGGTCGATCTGAAGAATGAGAAAACAAACTATCAAATTGTGGAATATTTGTACAGTAAGCCACACTGCCCCATACCTTATATTACACCGAAAACACATTCATTGAAAACAATATGTCCACCTTACCTTCATGGCTCTCTCCATTAATTTGGAGTCACAGGCAGGGAGAGGAGGTTCATGAGATATTTGCAATGGCTTAGATCCATCTGATTCGTCGATCTTGATAGTGACTTTATGTACCGAGGCTGTACCTGTTCTCCTCCCCAAAACCTGTTGGCTGGAGAAAACAAAACAAAAAGGACAACAGAGAATAGGAATGAAAACTATATGCATTTGGCCATTTTGAGCTTTCTCTCATCATTCAATTTTGGTTGTTTTTTGAGAAACACAATGTTCTAGTCAATATATATGTGAGGGTCAATTTAAAAAAGTCTTACTTCCAGACAGTGAGTGTGAGGTATTTTGCGGGCACATATCTCTCCTCCTGCACCAGGTCGCCCCATCGCTCTCTAATCAGCATCAGTGTCTGAGAGTGAAGCACCTCTAGCTGCAGTGACAGACAAAAGGAGTCTGGAAACAATGCGGTTAAAGAAAACACAGTGTGGGAAAATATCAATTCCAGGTGAATAGAGATGAAAAAAAGTACCATACACATCTTTCCATTAACATTCAAAACACACACATATCCTCAAGACACATACACTTTGTTGGTAAAAGGGGTATTTGTGCCCAACACAGAGCGCTCTTTGACACGGTGAGCTGCGCTGCTAACGTTGGTGGGGGAAAGGCAGAGCAGAGATGATACTGATTAGCATTGTGATTAGCACAGTCGTGCTCAGCTCGCATGCTTGATTAGGGTCTTATCTGATATTAGCATGAATGCTAACAAGGTGTTTCTCTCTACATTTTACAACAGACTGATGAGTAATAGGCCTGTGACTGTCTGATCAGACTGAATCATCTCCTTACTATATGTATAGGTTACAAGAGCCTGATGGGTGGCACAATTATCACTGCATGAAAATACAAATGTGGGGTGATTGGGTTTTTTGACATGAGTAATTTAGCTATATTTTAACAAAAGTGTAGACACATAACAGTTTCTTAGTATACTATTAATAGATGTTGCCAACACACATCTCCATAAGGAATGAATTACA
>CAKAKR010001717.1:0-10495 GCA_916700685.1 Adelosebastes latens | reverse complement strand
TATTTGTTGATTATATTTTGTATTAATAATCTGAATCTGTAAAGTAACTAAAGTTATTAAATCAATGTAGTTGAGTAAAAAGTACAATATTTCCCTCTGAGATGTAGTGGAGTAGAAGTAGAAAGTATCAGAACATGGAAATACTCAAGTAAAGTACAAGTACCTCAAAATTGTACTTGAGTAAATGTACTTAGTTACTTTCTACCACTGAGTACATGTTATACTGTTGTGTTTTTCTAAGCATTCTTTACTGCTCCTGTTGGAATAAAATAATTGTTGATTATTTAACTGCAAGGTAGTAATGTGTTTTTGATACCTTCACTTTTTTGCATTTGTTTGCTGAAATTGATTGGATGTGGCACAGCCCTACCTAGAAAACATTTCATAAATGTCAACCTCATGGAGGCGCCACACTAAAAGTCAGAGGATCACCAGAGTCATTAGGATTCATTCTCTGGGAACCATGAATGTCTGTAAAAAATGTCATGGTGATCTATCCAGTAGTTGTTGAGCTAAGCAGTTCTTTCACACTTGTAGAAAGGCATTTCAGTCCTTTCTTTTTGAGCTTTTGTTTGAGCAATCCTAACACAGCAGTTCTCCTTTAGTGTCAAATTATGCAACAGTCTGTCTGCAACATATTAAAACCATGTGAAGCTCTAAAAAACAGACTTACACTTGTCCTTAAATACTCTGTTTACCAGCATTTCCCAGCACAAACAGAACCGAACTGTGTAATTGATTTAATGAAGCTTATGCGTAAATTCAGTCAGGAAGACTAGGGGTGCAAGCTCATTCATTCTCATTCATTCTGGTTCTCTCTCTCTCATGGGCTAATAATATGTCAGCTGATTATGGGCATCTCTCCTTTCAGTGACAAATCAGAGCTCGCCATATCTTCCTCAACCAATCACATGCTGCTGTCAAAAGTTTAAAAAACCATTCTCCTCTATGCTTTTTTCAGTGTCAGCATTCAGCACTAACGGACACGACCCTCCACCACCCCTTCACCTCCAGATTCATCACATCAGAGTAATCCTGCTCCACTTCATTCATCGGATCTGCATCAGTCTTCACTACCACCACCACCAGTGTCTAGACCCGGGGGGAATAATTCTACATCCACTACAGCTTCACTTCCCCTTTATTATTTCACATCGGGTCTAAATCGCCAAAGACTGTTACTATTCATAATTTGTGCACTTTGTAATAAATCATCCTTCAATTCATAAGAGTCTCTCCTGATTGAATTGTTAGAGTAGTGGGACAGCTTTTGGAACTACAGTGTTGCAGTGTCATATTTACAATATTTGTGCTTATCAGTAATCATATCTCTGACTTGTTAGGCATGCTCCTTCATTTTCGTGGTGGAGTTTGAAGTGCCTCTGCAATGCTCTGGAACAAATTATCTGTTTCTTTTGAGCTTATCAGTGTATGTGACTTGCACTTGGCTTGGTATATTAGTGCTCAAGGGTACTTTGGGAGCCACCACTACAGTATGTGAGGAAATAGTGTTACTTTTATACTTTCTCAAAGCCCAACAACCCATTTTCACATTAGACTTCCTTTATCTGTGGGATACAAAGTAAAATACAAATTACAAATGTGCTCTGATGACAGTTAAATCTGCGGAAGTTAACATAACATTCTACATCGTGGCTCAGCCATTTACTGTAAATCACAGGTTGATCCGATGTGGCCTCAATAAAGACGGCGTTCCAGCCAGCTGTCACTTTATATGAAGCAGTTTGTACAGCGGCTGGCCTGCAGCCCACTGCTACACGTAACACTTGTTCCACATTTATCATGTGAACCTGGCCTACATTGCTGTGGGTGTATTTTGTTTCTGTGCATCTTAGGATGAAGAGGATGTATAGAGCTTTTAAAAAAAAGTGGGAAATAAACAAGGTGTTCTTAACCCCATCACACAGTTGATTTACAGTCCGCTTCCTGAAGGGCTGTCAACAAAGAAGCCATTTACTCCGGTTCACTCCTGGTTTCTGTAATTAAGGGTCAAGACCCCCAAAATTGTGGTTCCCTACTTGACAAGAGTCACAACTCATGTTCAGGAGAAAATGAATCTCATTCATAGATTGAGGAAAACCTAAACAGAGAGTGTTTTGAAGCTTAGATTTGGGTTTACTGCTGACAAGAAGTAAAATTAGCAACAAGGCCGCATGTTATTGAGAGGGAAAATACTGACATCAGAAACATTTAGAATTTTCTTTGAACCATCCGGCTGCCATTAGAGGAAATGCTTCTTTGGGATTAGTTTCAGCCATGGTGGCTGCTACTTATGGCCACCATCCATTCATTTGACAAACTAACAAAACTTAAGAGTATACAGCCAAAGTAGTGGCACTGTCAGCTACAGATCCACCAATACCGGATCAGATATAATATATATATATATTGACTCAAAAAGCTGGATCGGGTACTGTGACAATAGAGCCGATCTATTGAATTCAATTCTTTGTTGCAGCATTAAAAAGGTTTACATTTCAATTTTAATTCCTGTTAATTTTGAAGATTTTTTACCAAGTGGCTGGTGTGCGATTTATTATTTTAATAATAAATAACAATTCAGTAAATGTATATCTATATATTTATTTGTTAGGAAAGCAATATTTAAATCAAGCGTGATGTTGCCTTACACATAAAGAATGATCCTTTTTCCACACAGTGAGGCATACAGCTTATTAATTAGACACTGGTATCTGATTGGTACTCGGTATCGGCCAATACCCGAAGCCCAGGTATCGCTATCGGTAACGGGACTGAAAAAGTTGGATTGGTGCATCCCTACTGTAAGCACAGCAATGCCAAATCGCTAAATGCTAACCTGTGTGTGTGTGTGTGTGTGTGTGTGCGTGTGCGTGTGCGTGTGCGTGCGTGAGTGTGTGTGTGTGTGTATAGTGTGTGTGTGTGTTTTCATGGCATCTAATTCAATAGTTGTGGAGACATTTCCCTAAAAAACTAAAATTGTTAACCTTATGGTGCCGCGAGTCTTGACCTAAGTGAAGTGGTGGAGCAACCAACCAAGCTTGTTTGGTTTATGCCCAAATACCTACAGACCCAATGGCATACCCATCAGCCTCAACTGTACTGTGTGATGTGTGCTAATTAGCAAATGTTAGCATGCTAACATATTGAACTAAGAAGGCAAACATGGCAAACACAAATATTATACCTACTAAACATACAACATGTTAGCATGTCATCTATAGAGCCACACTGCTACTAGCAGGGCTGTTTGATATTTGTCAGAAGCAGGGCAGTAACAGTTACATGGTCTTATACCAGCATGTTATCCAAACGTTTCTTAATGTTTATGTTATATTTTAAAAGTTTGCAACATGTGTCCTTGGTGGCTTTCTGCATTTATGCCGTCATGATAATATAACATCTTTGTTTTTTAAGGGGGGAACCTAGATGTGTGCCTTTGTTTCTGCTAATCTTCATGAGGGTGTGTCATCAAGTAACTGGTGTGTTCATAACAAATGTGTCATTTATCGGTGCATAGGCCTACATTATTTGAATCATATGTATTGCTATTCCCAAATGTAGCATTACACACAACACACTATGTCTATCGTCTTAAATGACGCTCGTGGGCGTGTTGAAAATGACGGCGCGTACAGGTACGAGGCTGTGATTTGATGCTGCGTTTGACATCAGTTTATCTCTCAGATCAGTCCCACAGTGCAACGCTCACTCAGCACTTTCTAACTAAACCCAGATGTTGGCGGGATGCTGTGCACTGTGAGAGTGACATCACACCAAGAAGTTTATATATTTACACACCTGGTCCATTGCTACCACACTGATTAAGTTATAACTTCCTCATTATTAATGCGAGCCCTCCCTGCACACACAGTCACACACTACACAAACTGCATCATGAATTTTGAGATCCATTAGTGCAATATTCTATTAAACTAATAAATAACAGGCACCCCAACTTCCTTTAAGTGCCTTTCGCAACAGGATAACCAGTCCAAGGCAATGTCCAAATCTGCTACTGAAGGAAGACGGTCAGTATTTACACAACCTCAAGAGGTCACTTCTCAGGAAAACATAAACATAGATCATTTTACGCCTATGAATAAATGAACACTGCTGTTGTTTTTTGGTGAGGAGTCTCTGTAATAAAGAGCTGAGTTTGGTTTGGGAACATTTGCAATTACTGTAAAGTGGAATACTGGAGTTAAAGCTGCAGTCGGTAACTTGGAGATAATATGATAAAATGTTAATTTTATAAAACGGTCACTATATCCTGACAATAGTGCATGAGACAGATAATTTGTGAAAAAAATCATGTTCCTTTGCCTCCACATAGTGCTCCGAAAACTCACAGACTCAACTCAAACGGTCAAACTAGGCAGTGCTGATCAAATATGAATCAATATTCTGTTACAGTAATGCCTATTTCTCTCCTCAGATGTCTTCAGAATCATCTTGTAGTGTACTGTTTATCTGTAAAATGAGAAGGTTTGTGACCCGGCTGCCGTGTTGAAAACAGTCAGCCAAAAGCAAAGCATCACCCAACAGCCGGAGTAAACTTCTCAAAAGGTCGATCAGAGTTTGCGAGTTTCGCAAGCAGTGATTGACAGCTGCAGACTGAGCGGCTCTGATTGGTTGTTTTCCTGTTGGCGCTGTGAAATCTTGCAAATGCCATTATGAGCACAGATTATCTGTCTCATGCACTACTGTCAGGATATAGTGACAGTATTATAAAATAACTTTTATTTATCATAGTTGCTCAAAGTTACCAACTTCAGCTTTAATTGTACTCCCTGATGGATTTGTGGGCAGTGAGTCTGGATTGGACCTCGTCTCTTTGTACATCAATCTGTCCATTACATATAAAATACAGTACATCTCAGACAGGGTCTAAAATTAACACCCACCAAGCGTCAAATTGGGGCAAGATTATCCGCTATACAGTCTATGTTTTCGGGGAAGAGGACAGAGCCGTTATCTATGCTCTTGACAAAGCAACCAGACTCCATTGAGAAAAATAATCACTTTACCTGGCAGAATACGGGGGTTGCTGGTCTACCGCTGCTTCGATCAGTAAGTTTGTTTGTGTTATTGTGTGACTTTGGTTAGTTTGGATTCACCGAATAACAGGGTCTGAAATTAACACCCGCCAAGTGCTAAATACGGGTAGATTTCCGTTTGGCGAGTAAATCTCGGAAGGCTATACCTGCCACATTAGCAGGTATACGTTTTAACCAAAATAGTTATATCATAAAAAGCTATAAGCTAGAGTGTCTCTACTGTGTTTTGGTGTCATTTACACTGCTTCTGTCCTCTGCTCTCTGTCTCAGAGTTTGACACACCTGCACCGAGTGAGAGAGAGTATGAAGGTACAACGTTACAGCTGTGAACGTAGCAGTGCAGTGTGTGTGTACAGTCTAGACTGTTTGTTGGTCAATAAATGCTAAAACAACTCCTCAAAGGACTCCAGCTTAAGTACGTCCCGTTGCCCCGGGGCCGAAAACAATAGGATCGGGGAGGATGAAAATTAATTTCGGGACGAATTTGGGACAAAAGTTTAAAGAAAAATACCCTGCTAATGTTACAATGAACGGCGATGAAAATTACGTTTTGTGTAGCGCACAAACTTTATCAAACCTCCTTGACAACATAAACATACACGCAGCACATAGCGCCGACCTCTGACCTCACGACAGCCGCAGTGGCAACTGGGAATTCAATCTGAGTCAATGAGGCGACGTTAAGCTTGCTACTATTAATGTTATCGTAAGATCGGTTGATATTAACGATAACATCACAGTTAACGCTCGCTAACGAGTCGGCGGCCAACATTTGCATTTACAGCGAGTGAGCTGGTGATAACGTTACGTTAACTATGAGGAGTCAAAACTCTGCAACAGCTCAAATCATGTTACTAATGTTAACCACTTATTTACTTACATACTCCTCTTCGGTTCGGCTGGTTCTAGCTTTTTTCGGGGCCCTATGGAAAATCGTGTTTTTTTGACCAAATGCTGCTTTTGACACATAAAAAAATATATTTAAATTTTACTTAGCTGCATTGTTAACATCAAAATGAAAACAAACATGCAAATGAATTATTGATTAAATTCTTTTTTTTTAATCAACATAATAACTTATTAACTCCATAAAATGTACTGAAACAAATGGATATGTGACACAAAAAGGCAATTTATTATTTTGGCCAGTAAAAAATATGCTTGGCTGCTGGATTTTTTTCAGATACCAGTCCCTATTGTCAAAAAGTCAAATTAGGACACTGATTTCAGATATGATTGGACTTACAACATTTCAAGGATGAGTATATGCTAACTCATGTGTCACGTTGGACCTGGGACACGCTCTTATTCCAGTTTTGACAAAACCTCAAACATGATGAATTTCACCACTGAATTCCAGCATTCAAAATGGCAGAAAAACTGCAAATTACTGAGCAGCTCACAACAATTTTACACATCAGTGGCTCAGATAAAGACTTTATCATTGAATAAGACATCACTGTTGCATAAAATTACCAAACTTTACATTGATCTTTGAAACACACATGCCCAAATATTAGTATTGCAAAATCCATCCTTCTCATTGAGGTGGTTGTGCTCTCGTGTGACATTTCAGGGAGACGCCGACTTTCTCTCTCTTTGTTTATCAAGCAACCGTCTCCATAGTGATAAAGGGAATAGTGTCCAAATCCAGAGCTGATGTTGCAACGTTTAATCGTCTGATTGAATTACCAGGGAGGAGCAGAGGGAGAGTTAGAGAGAGAGAGAAGGTAGTAAAGTTACTCTTCTTTTATAAACATTCAGTTTGGTGAGGCTGTATGTAACAGTGTGGAGGTTTCAGTTGTCACTAGGGAGGGTGTGCCATCATCAGTACCTCTGACAACCTAAGCTCTGCTGTCACTGTTAATAGAGCCTCTTCTTATTCTCATCTAAACTGAAAACTCCTCATGAGAGTTTTTCTTAGAACTCTTACTGTGTTTTAAAGCTGCAATAATCTACATTTTTTTTATTAGCAATGGAACAAAGGACTATGTGTAATGTGTTACTTGTAGAGACAAACCGACTAATAATTTTCACCCGACTCTACAGTTGGTCTCAGCTCTACGGAAAGTTTTATTCTCTTTTAAACCCCATTCGGACAGGATTAAAATTAAAGGGGAGACGGGGTATAAAATATTCACTCCAAGGATATCATTATTTCTGATGTCTGTTGCAGAAAAACGTCCAAAAATCCATTAAGAAATAATAGAAAATTGATGCTTCAGAACTTGCCTGGGAATCATCGTTTTCTTCAGTATCCAAGCACCCGATTTGATTGTTATCAGGCCATTAAATAGGCGTTATCAGTCACTAAGCACCATAGATGTGGGTCATTAGGGGCCTACTACGCCTACTATGTTGTGAAAGTGAAACTTAAAAGTAACACTTTCTAACATGTTGTAAATCTGAATGAAACATCACGTTTTGAACACAAACAAAAAGGCTTCTTTAGGTTTAGGCAACAAAACTACAACTTTTTTTAGCTATAGGCAACAAAACTACAATTTCTAAAACTCTATGTAGTGCGAGCACAAGCGCAAGCAACAGGACGCTGACTGTCTGTGACTTAACGGCCACAGGTGTCACTGTTAACAAGCTTTTTCTGATTCCTTCATACTGTATAGCCCCTTTAAGTTAAGTCATTATATACAATAGGTTATGTCAGGTATCGGCACTGGCACAACTGAGCTGAACATATTTATTCTTTATAAGTCTTCTTGCTTTATACAAGCAAATCGATGCTAAACTGATGGTGAGGAATGAACGCAAAACTATGCAAAAATCTATAAACAAAACATAGAATTTATGAAGCTGATTACATTTACTGTATAGTTATAATTGAAGTAACTGGTGCCAGTATGCAATATAATCTCCTTCCTGAGGTGTTGCAGAGTCAGAAATGTAATGTTATGAAAATGTTGGCAGGAAATAGATGACTGCTTGTAGGTAACAGTGTGAAAAACCCTTTGCCTTATTTGGCAGAGAAGTGACAGAGAAACACGTCCTTTAATTCTATTATTGTAGCCGTTAAACTCTCTCTTTCATACGCACACATATTTTTCCCATCCCCTCATTACCCCCCGCTCTCTCTCTCTCGTCCACCCCGCCCCTCTCTCTGAGAGGGTTGTATACACAGTGTGGTTACAGCCTCCTCAGCCCATTAAACTATATGGAACCAGTGTGAGTCCCTGTATTGTTAGTGGGTAGAAAAGGCCAGTCCTCCGAGGGCCTTGTTGTGTGTGTGATTGCACAAATTCATCACCATTAGGCAATCATGGCACAGCAGTTTGGTTTAAATACACACTGAGAGGAGCAGCCAGGAAGAGGAAGTGTGTGCTTGTTATGTGTATGTAAAGTTATGTGTTAACTAAATTGTACTAATAATTCATATACGTAATGACACACACATCATAGTGATATGTGTGTTTTCTATATCCACACAATGATGAAAATAAAGAACAGACTGTGTATACTATATGCCTAACTGCCAGTTTGTGCAGATGACACAATAAGAAAAACCACTCATATGAACATTGACCAAAAACTGACTCTCCAGAGCTGCTAATGCAAATTTGATTAAACAACCAGTTAACAGATTGCGGCTGCAATAAAATGAGCATAAGAGAGACGATTCCGTGTAGTGAGGAAATGCTTGGCTGGTGGAAACTGTCGGAGTGATCCACAGCAGAGTGCCAGTGCCTTGTCAATGCCATATAGCAGCTCATACAAATGTGTGAACATGGATTAGGTTAGATGACATGAAAATTAATAATAACTCTGAGTTAAACGAGCTAACCCGGAGACAGAAATGACAGATGATTGAGGAAATAGGGAAACACTTTATAATAAGGGCACAAATCATATACTTAAGTAATGCTTAACTAATGCATGACTCATAATGGTATGAATTAATGCAGGATGCATCATGAATTCCTGTCGCTCACTATTAACAAATGATGAAGTCACTATGACTTTATGTGATTAGTTCAAACTTGATGTATCATCAGTTAAGGAATGTTAATACACAGTTACTTCATACATTAATTGATATGCGACCAAATTAGCTGGATTCCTCTTGTGTGGCACGGTAGAGAAATGAGTATCACAACGTGACTTTCCTTGGGGGGGGGGACACAAGTCAGGTAAGTAATGGTGACCTCATGTGTGAAGTAATGATGAATTAATGATGAACACTTCCTGTGTCTTTTACACTCAGTTCTCTCATTTGTCAATTAGTACCTGCTAGATGATTTTGGTTTTAGTGCATCTTTCTCTACTACTTTTTTTTTGTTCCATCCACTGTTGTAAATGTGTCAAAAATACCTTTGGGTCTATTCTCATAGAAATATAGAGCTATTTTTTAGGCTGAGCAATTGCATGGCCCTGAAATAAACTTTTATGTAAGAGGAATCCAGCTAATTTGGTTCCAATTTGAGCCAATCACGAGCCGAGCACGGCCCCAGGCATGAGCCACCTAGCTGCTACGTTAGCACCAAATTAGCTGTTTGGCTAGAAAGACACAACAACTAACCATAATATCTCTATAACTACATTTATGATCGAATTGACACGTTCTATTACACAGACTTTTATAGAAAGTTAAAGTTACATCTCCTTTCTTGTTTAATTCCAGAGCCTTCAACTCAGAGCAGCTGTCAATCATGACGTCCCACCCCCTTTTTATAGCATCAAATAACTAATTAAAACCAAATTTATCAGAAAAATTAACACTTGAACATACATCAGCGTGATAAGATCTACCTAAAATGACAAAAAACATCTTTGGGAAAAAGGTATTTGGCGTGTATTTTTACTTTTTAGTTTGTCCCATCTGCTAACATGGAGGGGCGGGATTCAAGACTTACAGTGTGTTCCAATCCGCGTACTTCTGTACTTACACTTACTATTTTGAGTGCATAAGTGCGTTCACACTGGGAAGTACGGCAAAATGCAGTGCACTCAAAGTACCCGGATCTTGTACTCAAAACGGTCAGATCGTTGAGTGTGGAACGCTGGACACTTTCCACACTCATTGTCGCCATCTTGACTACTTAGCGGAAGGGGCGGAGCCACGACCACTATTCAAACATACGTAGATAACAGAATAAAACAATACAATACGTAAACATACTGGTGCATTTTCAGCCAACAAGAGGACACATCGTAGGCGTAGGCGACGACGTTGGAAACGTAATTTCCACTCTGTTTTCATTTTTTTCAGAAGATATTTTTGCGGGTAGCGAGCCGCGGTCAAATGTTGCAATCCTCATTTCCGGTCAGTGCGCCGCAGAGTATTCGATTTGAGACGACCCTACCCCATTGAAATTTACGCACTACTCAAGTGAGTACAGAGTGCACAAAGTGCACTACATTGAAGTGTACTTCTGGAAGTACGTGGATTGGAACACACTCACATACTGCAGCCAGCCACCAGG
>CAKAKR010001716.1:0-35450 GCA_916700685.1 Adelosebastes latens | reverse complement strand
TAAACAGTACACTACAAGATGTTTCTGAAAACATTTGAGGCGAGAAATAGGCATTACAGTAACAGAATATTGATTCATATTTGATCAGCGCTGCCTAGGTTGACCGTTTGATCGGAGTTTGCCAGTGATTGACAGCTGCCTCCGTTTAATGAACAGCCAATAGGAACGCTCTCTCTCTCTGAAATAACCTGTGATTGGCCAAAGTCTCCTAGATTTTCTAAAGCCTGAAAACAGAGCCATGAGGAGGTGCAGAAGTCTAGTTTTCTCTCAGAACACTTGAATTACAATATGCTGAAAGGTTATTATGGAATTTTTTTCCCGATGATGCCAAAGAAATTCTGCCTACTGCAGGTTTAATTTGACATTTTGCCCCCAAATAATAACATAATTGATAAGTGTAATTTCTTACCAACACGCATGCTGCAAATGCATGCTGAAACACTATAAGACAACATCTGGACTCATTTAATTTCTTATCCGTGTTTCCCCTGATGATGTTTTTGTCTTTGACTGACAGACTGATACCAGACAGACAGACAGACAGACAGGTGGTGATGGATCAGGTCTCCAGCCTTGATAAGCACTAATTAGCGCCGGCAGCTAGACGAGGACATTTGCTGTCCAAGAGGGTGTGTGTGTGTTCCAAGGAGCCAGGAAAAGGAGAGAGGATAATAAAGGTAATAGCGCTGCAATAAATAGGCTATGTTACTAGGCTATAAGTAAGTAGCTTTTCCTAATTTATAAACATTTTTCATTAAACTTTTCATCACTTCATGAATGAGAGTATTGTGTCCCAGATAGGGAGAATGTATGTATACATGATAAAAGAATAAACACACTCACTATAGGCCTGTAGCACAGATGAAGATAAAAGATGAGGAGTATGAATGTCTCCTGTCGTCCCGGCAGCGCCTTACAATAATACACTTCCATTTTCTTCTCTGTCTTCTTTAATCCTCATCGGATGATGATGATGATGATGATGATGACAAATCCAGGTTATTTGTTCCTCTGGAGCCTCTTAAAGACTGTGACTTCTTCGTTATATCCTCGGTATGAAAATGCACTCTGTCAACCTTAAAATAGATGAATCCCCATGTTCTCCTGGTGAGAGCTGCAAAACTTGCGGGAGTGAAGAGCTGCTGCTGCCTCACATCTGCTCTCTCTCTCTCTCTCTCTCTCTCCCTCTCTCTCTCTCTCTCTCCATTCACAGACATGACAGTGATAATAAAACAAACAGCCAATGACCTGATTTCAAGTCATAAAATGTATAAATATTTATTTATTATTATGATAGGCAAAGTACTTCATATTTAACACCACTTTTCAGAGGCAAATATTGTATTTTTACTCCACTACATTTATATGCAAACTACAGTTACTAGTTAGCCTATACTTTGCAGATTAAAGGGGAACTATGCCCATTTTCAAAATTCATACATGTTATTAATAAGGAAGCTGGTTAATAATTCATAATTGACTTATGGAGAAGGGGTGGGATTAAATAAGTTTATACTTCTTCTCACTCCTTTTTGAATATGTAAATCAAGGCATCAAGTGTTTGACAATTTATTTTTCTTATGCTTTTCATTGTATGTAAATACTACTTGTTTCTGACTGTCCACTTGTTGGTATGATCATTCTTTTTCTTTATTTTTTATTTTATTTTATTTTTTTGTATTCTACATGTTCTAAATACATTTTTGAAATGAAAAAAAAAAAAGAAATATTCCAGCCCAGTCGCAGAGCAGTTTGTGAAATAATTACGAAATTGAACGTATTAATTCATGTACATACACAAATGACACAAATTTCACAGTTTTTTTGTGATGGTCATCACAAAATCAATAGGCCTATATGTATGTAGTCCACATAATTGTGAACTAGGAAGTATAAAGAGTAGGGAACGCCGCATATAGGGAGGAGGTCAGGGTAGTCAAAAAACACCGGACTTCTGCCCAGGAAACAGCTGTTCATACCCCGTGTGAAACCACAAGTCAGAGTTGATTTATTTGTCACATAACTTCCGTACTTAAGTTACGCCACTTCTGGTGTTATTTTAACCCAAACCACGACCTTTTCCTAAAGCTAACTAAGTAGTTTGTTGCCTAAGCCTAACCAAGCCAATCGATTCCTAAACCTAACAGAGTAGTTCTATTTTGAAAAGACTGAAGCGGAAATTGACACGTCACGAAAAAAAAGGGAAATTCGTGTCTATGTACACGACTCAAATAGATAACATTTTACAAACTTCCGTGAGACTGTTTTGGTTATTCCAATGGTCTAAGACAGTCCAAAAATATTAGTAAACATGAACAACTCTCTCCCAAATCCAAAAACTAGAGCGCTAAAACTCAAACTTGTGATGTCATCGAGTATAAAGTGTGGAGCTGCTCCATAGACAATGAATGGGGAGAGATGTTATAGATGACACTGAGAGCACCCAGGGGAATATTCTGAGTATATTGGTACATTTTATGTTTCACAGCTGACAAGACTACAATAAAATAAAGCTCATTTGGGTATAAAAAAGAAAACAAACATTCTGTGGGTCCATAAAATCAGCATTCATTGTCTATGGAGCAGCTCCAGACTTTAAACCCTATCACAACACAAGTTTGAGACTTACCTCTCTGGTTTCTGGCTTTGAGAGAGAGGAGCTCATGTTCACAAGTACTGATTGAACTTTCCAGGTCATGGAAATAACATATTAGAATTTTTTATGTAGGTGGTGTTCCCCTTTAAGATTTCACATGCAGAACATATGATCAGTTTATCAAATACAGTGGTGGAAGAAATATATTTTACTAAGGTAAAAGTACTATTACAGCTCTGTAAAAATACTCATATGATACATTCAAGATTTTTCTTTGCCTAAAGGTACAAAAGTATCACTGCAAAATGGAAGTATTAAATTAAAAGCACTTGTTTGGCAGAATGCTTCCTCTCAAGAGAGTTATATTGTTATAGATATATTAGAAATTTGATGATGATGCTTTAACACGTAAGCAGCATTTTAATGTGACAGCTGGAGCCTATTTTAACGTTATACAGTAACCTATATTGTTGGAGGGTTTAATCTACGGAACAGGATCATATTTTATAAATTGATAATTTTGTGACACCAGCTGTCAAATAAAAGTAGTGAAGTAAAAAGTACAATATTCCCCTGTAATGTAGTGGAATAGAAATATAAAATGCCATAAAATTGAAATACTCTATATTATATTGAGTAAAGTGTCTCAAAAAATTTACTCTAGTACAGTACTTGAGTAAATACTTAGTTACTTTCCACCACTGACAAAATATGATGCATTGTTGTAGATTAAACGAAAGAAGTTACATCACCAAAATGCTTCTTAGCATTTGGGAGGGACCATTCCGATGCCTAATGTGTACTTTTACTTTTGATATTTCAAGTATGTTTTACAAATAATACTTCTCTACTCTTAGGACTTTGAATGTGGGACTTGTTCTTGGGATGGAGTATTTTACACTGTTGTATTAGTTATTTTACTACTTTTAAGGATGTGAATGCTTCCACCACTGACATGGTGTCTGTTAACAAGGCTGGATCACCAACCAGCAGGTCCCGGGGCTCCAAAACACAGAGGATGCGGTAGCTAAAGGGCAAGGTGTGCCATCATGACTTGAAGGACAGAGGTTAAAATCTCCAGAATACTGTTATCACCTTGGTATCTTTGAACAAAGAGTATATAAATATCCATTGTTGTTCCGCTGGAGCCGATTTATGGACAGTAATTGGGGACATGTGGCAGTTTGCAGGTGTGAATGTGGAGCAGGCCAGCGCTAAAAAGCGAAAGCCTTCCCTACAGAATAGGTTCCCAAGAACAGGAACACAGGATTCAACCTTCAACTGCTCCTCTGGAGCTGTAGTGATTAATTTACAGGAACATTGTTATCCTCCTTGCAAACAGAGGTAAACTACAATTGAATTTGAGTCCCTCAGTGTGAAACATCGTGTCCCACTGGCTTCAAAATTAATTAAAAACAAACCTCTTGGTAGCATGTTATCAGGTTCCGGTCATCATACAGCGTGGGGCTTCCCATAAAGCTAATCCTAAAATACTGTGACCCGTTTACAAACACAGGTTAACAAAAGGTTTGTGTGATACCAACTGCTGTTGGCTAATGGCATATTTTTCAAACATATTGATTATTTGCATTTAAACAAGGCTTTGCATCACCTGTTTGATCACTCCTTTCAATTTTGTGGAGAACAACAGAGTAAGGTTCTTGTATAAAGTGAAAACAGATGAGTGTTTTCACAAGATACAACAACCGATTGTACTGTAAGCAAACTGAAAATGGGAAAAGCACAGGTCAGATGTGATCAGCGATTGATACTAGCGCTACAACTAACAATATTTTGTATCATCAATTAACCTAATGAGTAGTTTCTTGGTGAATCGATTAATGGTTTGATCCATAGAATTTCAGCAAATAGCAAAAAATGCCAATCACAAGTTGCCAGAGCCCATAGCAATGTCTTAAAATGTCTTGTTTTGTCCGACCAACTGTCCAAAACCAAAAAATATTCAGTTTCACTATCATAGAAGACTACAAAACCTCAGAAAATATTCAGATTTGTGCTTGAAATATGTCTTTTTGGGGTCAGCTTGTATCTTTCTGTAGTTGTATTGTGTCTTTTCAAGGTTGTTTCATATCTCTTTGTAGTAATTTTGAATTTTTAGTTTCTTCTTTTGCATTGCATTGTTGTTGTATTTCACCTATTTGGGGGGTCTTTCCTGTATGTTAACATGTCTGCATTGATGCTAAATTGACAAAGTGAACACTCGTGATTTTAAATACACAGGTCATCTCTTTGCTTTGTACAACAGGCGAACATTTTTGTCTTGCCTTTTACTTTAGATTTAACAGCAGTGATTTATTCTTTTCATTTTTGTGTACAAAATAATCCCTAAGAAATACTCTGTATAACATTAAATAGACCTAAATAAATATTGTATATTTGTCATGTTATTATTGTTTACGGCCAATCATTGCCATGATGATACACTGAACACTTTACCTGTGTATTTAAAATCACGAGTTTTAATGCCCTCCATTGGTTACAAGTAGGAACTGCATATATACTGCTCATAGTATTTGTCAAGCTAGCGCCATTGCAGGCTTTAGGAATAATACAGTTATCAATACTGATTATATTCTTTAGATATATCAATAATACATTTTATGTTCATAATAGTATCTGTATTTCCAGTGTATTCTTCGTTATAAAATAATATAAAGCCCTGCATCATGTAATATGCTAAGAAAGTGTACATTTCCCAGAAGTGATGCTAACTTGACGAATTTGATATTGCAGTTCTTGACCGTGACCACTAGAGGGCAGAGAACACTCAGGTGTTACACAGGTTATATCTCTTTGCTTTGGACAACCTGCGAGCATTTTGTTTTGCCTTTTACCTTAGATTTAACAGCAATGATTTATTGTTGATCCCTGCATCTTCTTGTCAACACAAATGGGGAATACAAAGGAAAACACTATTGGGATGTTGTGCTTCTTTTTCTTTATGTGTATACAAAATAATCCCTAAAAAAAAATACTCTGTATAACATTAAATAATTATACTAAATATCGTGTATTTGACATGTTATGTCATTATTGCTTATGACCAATCATTGACATGGCTATACACTGCTCTCCCATGGTGAACACAAGTAACTACACCTCTGTATACGTTGAAAGTTTTATTTTGAAATGATTTGTCATTTGTCAATGATTTGATGATTTGCCAATTATCATGTAATGTGCTAAGAAAGTGTACATTTCCAAGAAGTGCAAATATGTTGACATGGCTGCATTGACGCTAACTTGACGAATTTGATATTGCAGTTGTTCACAGTGACCACTAGAGGGCAGTGAACACTCGTGCTTATAAATAAATAAACAAAATAGCATTTTGTTGTGCCTCTTACCTTAGATTTAACAGCATTGACTTATTGTTAATAGAGTTCATAATAATGCAGGATAGTGAGTATAGAGACATTTTATACAGGAGTCGAGGGAAGATCTACCGATGCACATTCACCCTGCGGAGGTTCATATGAGGCTGTATAAACATAGCCTATTTTAATAATATATGTATATATCATTTTAATTTCCATTGCAGTTAAATTGACAAAAGGCATTACAATAGGAATTGATTAGTCGATCAACAGAAAATGTATCGGCAACTATTTAGTTTTAGTCATTTATTTTTCAAGCACAAAGAAAAGCCAAATATTCTCTCATTTCGGCATCTTCGATCTGAGGATTTGGAGCGTTTCTCTGTTTTATATCATTGTAAATCGAGTATGTTTGGGTTTTTGGACTGTTGGTTGGACAAAGCAAGCAATTTTTGACTCAACACAGGTTGCAACATGTTTTTCCTTGTTTTTCTCCGTTGTTTTTCCTTAGTCATGGCCCTGAAGACCAGTGCAGACCTTGTCAGTGCTACAGGACAAATACATAGTGAAGCATTGCTTAAAAAGAGGAATGTCACCCAATTTCAAACATCATGTATTATTCCTGAGGCTGAGACACCGGTCAGGCAATACTTGTGTAATTGTGTTTCCTAAAACCTGAAGCGAAAGAGCTAACCATTAATTTTTGATGTCAGGGGTGTAAGAAGGCTCTGTTGTGTGTAAAAATGAAACACTCACTCTTCTGTCCCATATAATGTGATGTGTGTCAGTTCATGCAGCCGATTTATGTTTATACTCTTGTTCATACCTGTTAGCAATGCTAGAATATGAACATAATTTGGTTTGGCAGCTCAGCTTTGCATCTGATGGCTCCACAAAGTCTTGGCCTCATCCATAGTCAGTGGTGCAAATGCTAATGTTACCTTCTTATAATAAGCACCTTTGATGTTGAGTAAGAAAAACGTATGTCAAAGGACTTTTAGACCATTTATTGTAACAGATATGTACACTTTTATTTGTGGAGGTGGTTTAGTGCGCAAGTGGTCCCCAAATGAATTGTAGAAGTATAATAAATCATAAAAAACAAACCCTGAAGCAATACACAGCACTACAGAAGAGAACCCAGTAGAGACATACTGTATCACCCAGATATGGGACATACATAATGCAAAAATAAAGAAATGCAATAACAAGAACTGTAAGTAATGACAAACTAGGTCAGAAAAGGGCTGGATGATGCAGGAATGAATCAGCCAATCAGTGAAAATAGTGTTGAACTCCTTCCAAGAACAAAGTCAAAGAAAGTTGTTTTACTAATTGTAGTGATGCAGATTTGTCCTTTTGGCCAAGAGTAGGTCTCCTGTAAATGATAAATCATAAATTGCAGTGTACTGATGTCGTCACTTTGATACGAAGTAGAGCACAAGCCTTGATTTTAATTTCAAAGACGGCACAGAATTTGTCACAATTTAGCTTTTGCTGCTTTACATACTTGCACTATTTGGCTTTTGAAGAGCGAAGATTAGATGAAAGCTGTAAATTATTTGTCAACCAGAGTGGTTGGATGTGAATAAGATGTAGGTCTGATTCTGTGATGTCGTCATAGGTCCAAACCTTTCTCATCATTTTACACAAGATGATAACACTCCTTGAAACAGGAGGTTAGCTGAGGCCAGCTTTCTGACTTCTGTCAGATTTCTGAAGCTGTCAGGGTTAACACATCAATCTCAGTTTCACAGGATAGATTTAAAAGCTGATGCCACTCATTTTGAAATCTATATATCTATTTCCTTAGAGGTTTTTACAGTTGTAAAATAATGTTAGCATTGCTTTCAATGTATTGACTGGGGATTGTGGTCAATTTACTGTGGAACTGTGATGATGGTAATATGTTTTTTTTATTATTTTATTTATGTATTTAGCTTTTTTAAACCCTTTAAGTCCTTGTTACACAAATTATGAAGTGATTCTATGATAGCTGAACATAAAACAATAATTTGGCATTAATTTCTTGTATCGTACAATACCTTACAGATTATGTAAAATTTAAATATTCAATCAGTCATTGTAACTTTACCTCCACCTGGCAATAAAGATATAGTAAAAAGCCTGGATTTGTAAGTGTTAGCCTGTTTCTGTTAATTCTGCTAAAATTAAAATTATATCAAACTTTATCACGCCAAATAATCTGTCTTCTGGTCTATAAAAAATATTATCAATAATATTCAGTAGCCTTGAATAGTTTTTCTGATTTGGCTCCACAAGGAACCTAAACCTGAGCTAAACTTTAAATTCGTAACATTTAGCCTAGTTTTATTTTAAAAGATGCACTCACAGAGGTCCATTTTGCCATCTGGAAAGACAAAAGCAACATTGCGTTTTTGTTCAAACTTAAACATATAAAATCACAGTTATGTATGAGGCTGGGCCCATATGAATAAAATGGGATGCTGGGCTCAAACATCCTATGCATACATCCATGGCTGGCCTTTCAAAAGGGACCTTGTGGACAATCATCTCAGTGCTTTAAGACTAATGAAAGGACAACATGCAAAGTCTCTCCTCAGAGCTTATGAAGAACTGAACATATGATGATGACCCCTAGAGCTACTATGGAAGAGTGCAGTCTTATTATTTATTTATTTATTTATTTATTTATGCATATTTTTTTTTTTTGTTCCTTGAATTATTTTCTACCCCCTCTTTTATTTTTGTTATTATATTATTTTTTTATAATTTAAATTATCTTTCCTATCCAATTGTGCCTTGTATGTTAGAAGTATTGAGTTTAGATTACAATGCCTTAATGTTTGTAAATTAATTTTCTTCAATAAAAAAAAAAAAAAAAACATCCATGGCTGGCCCATAGAATCGCATAGAATCCTGGGAAATGAAGTATTTGGCCAAAAATGGATCATACCAATATGAAGGAAGGATGCAAATAGCAGCGAAAGCACGGATCTTATCTTCAGGATTCATAGACAATAACTTGTTTTCCTGTGTGTTTGTACGTTAGTTTTAAATACACATTAAACAAAAAGGATGTATAATAAATGTATAACCATGTATAAAGTGGTAAAGCTGACGTCACTCCCCCCTCTGTCTCTGTAGAATACCGCCGGTCCGCTAATGAGAGTCCTCTTCTCTCTGGATTACAGCCGAGGCAGCACGCTAACGGGACGCTTACCGAGCCATAAAACGTCGAATAAAACCAAGAGTAAGTGCAGAAGAGCTGTATTTTAACCACCTGGAAGTTAACAAAAAGTTGCACTGTTTGTGAAAAACCCACAACTCATTTTCAATGTAGAGTTTTCAAGCGCCACGTGGTCAGCTGAACTAGCTACAAGTTGCTGTGGTTGTCAAACTAACTTGTGACACCAAAACTTTAGCTGGTGTCAATGTGAGCAAGCAACAGATGAAATACAACTTCTACTTTTATTATTACTACCACTTAAACTGTGGCATTTGCCTGATTTATGACTGGTATTATACACTTATTTCAGTGATTCTCAAGTGACACATTGCTGGAGAATTGTTACATTGTTGCAGTTATTTGTGTCCATTTCCATTAATGTGAATGCATTTTAGCTTGTTTTGATGGTGGTATTCCTCAAACATTGTATACATAATAGTCATGCTGTGGTTGTCTTTCCATAAGGAAGTTTATGAACATCTCTTATTTTTCTGTTGGGCATTAGCTTCCCATTCAAGTTACCAAAGGTGAGTGTTTATGTTGCAGCTGCTTTTCAGTTGATGCTCTTTTAACACATGCAATGATTTTTTTCCTGATTTTATGATGTAATGGTAATATTTTGCACTCAGTTGCAAGTTTTATTAAATTCACCTGGTTAAAAGTAATACAGCAGACGTGCAATAAATCCTACCTTTATGAAGGTTAAAATGTTCTCATTGAAACTGTTTCAGAGAGGTGTTGATTCAACTTTATGGTCATGTTGGAGGCTGTAGTTTGTGGTGCACTTGAACTGTAATGCATTACACTGAGAGGTGTTTAGTCTACTTTCATTGATAAAATGGGGACGAGGGCTACATCTAAAGATTATTTCCATTATAAATTGTATAGTTGTATAAATTGTATTTTAAGCCTGTTTAAGGCTGTTTTGACTAGTGGCTGATTGAAAAGGTGTAAAAATGTGAAATAATAAATACAATGTATGTCAGCTCTACAGTCATCAGTGCTTATGACTGGGCTCTTCTGTCCCCAGAAAATAGCCACCAAAATCAATGTTAACATCTGGATCTGTGGATTTATTTTCTCAGATTATCAATCTTTTTGTCTGTAAAATGGCAGAAATGTGTTTTTAAATGCCCATCACAATTCCCAGAGTCTAAGGTCACATATTCAAATTGCTCGCTTTGTCCAACCATCAGTCCAAACTCCAAAATATTTAATTGGCACTGATATAAAACGGGTTGATACATCAATCTGGATTCATATATTGATTCAACGATCCAATATAATCAATGCAAAGTGAAAACATTGCTACACATCGTCATCATTAAGACACACATTTATTTTGCCATTCCCGTGGCACGTCTGTGTCACCATTTCCATCCAAGCGGTCCCTCCTTCCCAGTAATAAAATTGTCAAATCAAACTTTAGTTGCTTTTTTTGAGTTGATATAAATGCAACTGATTGTGTTAAATGGACATATTGTGTCGTCTGTTGATCGCAGGCCCCTGAATTGAATCAATTTTAAATTGTATCATGGTAGACTTTGTGACATCAGCAAATATCGTATCGTTGTCCAAATAATCAATATAATATTGCATCGTGATGAAATTTGTGATTTACACCATTATTAGAAACTCCTCTCAGATTAACACAATATAATTCAACAGCTAAAATCTGTAGTCTCCAAAATGATGAAAACCCCTCTTGATGACAGTTAGGTAGTATTCCTTACGGGGCTGTTAGTTTACGCTAGGTGTACCTAACAAACTGGCAACTGAGATTATGTATCTGCACTGTGCTATGAATAATGCATTGCTCATGTTTGCAAGTTGTTTTTTGTAAAGTGTTTATTTATTTAATTTCATTATGTGGTTTCATTTTTTATTTCATGCTTGAAAATGTAAATGGTGTCTTTTGGTTGTTTGCCTGCATGTTTAAAGGAAGTGATGCTATCAGAAACATTTGGATCGTCTTTAATGAAACGTCTGTGCTTTTCAATGTTATTCAAATTGATGTGATTACTTTGATTTATTTAAATATTCCATTCCACAATAGGTAGCGTATATTATCCTCCAGCATGCCAAAACAAAGGTGAGCCAGACACTGTTGAACAGGTTGAGTTTCTGAATGTTTCAAAAGAAACATATTTAATGCATAAACACAGTGTTTCCTCATTAATGGACACAGCTGCTTTGGGTTTGAAGGGATAGCCTTGGTCAAGTTTTGCATCCCACCTGTCATTATCTGGGTGTAATTCACCCAGTGTGTTTCAAGTTAAGATTGAATTATTTTGAATCATAAAATAATTATTTAAAAATGAGTAGTATAATTAAAAAAAATAATTGTACTACATTCTTTTTAGATTTGAGATGAATATTGAGGAAACACTGCAAACACACCCTAACCTAAATGTTGGCCATTTTCACCTGCCATTTGTGTTAGCCACATCACGTTTTGCATTGTTTGTTTTGGCTTTGGTTTTTGAAAGTCCAATGTGAGATTGATCAATGAACAGTTTCGACCTTTTTGGGTATTATTCCATAATCCTAAAAATGAGGCCCTTCTCTGGTTGATCTATTCTCAGACGGGTTAAACTCATTCTGAACTCTTCTGTAAAGGAAAATAGGGCTGCATCAATTGATTATTTTCATTGTCAATTAATCTGTCGATTATTTTCTTGATTACTTGATTAGTTATTTGGTCTATAAAATGGTGAAAAATAAATGTGGATCAGTGTTTCCCAAAGCCCAAGATGACGTCCTCAGACGACTGTTTTGTCCACAAGTCAAAGATGGAGAATTTTTACTTTTATTTTTCTTAAAAAATGACTCAAACCTTTTAATCGATTATCAAAATAGTTGGTGATTAATTTAATAGTTGAAAATCGATTAATCGTTGCAGCTCTAAAGGAAAATGACATTTTCTGGAAAATCAAAGTAATTGATCAATCCACCGCCTCTTTTCCCTCAAGACCACATTGGCATCACATATCAGCTGTTTTATGAGCTTTCTTTGATGCGTCTAACCAAAGTACCGTTGTGATGCTAACTTCACACTGAACTAATGGCTCTAGCTTCCACCTGTTGCTTCTTTTCTCTCCTCATAAACACAAAAGTGAGTAGAGAAGAGACCACTTTAATAGAGAAATGGATCAGTCTGGGCCAAACCATCAGCAAGGAGGAGCCCCTCAGCATGCTGTACCAGTGGGGACCTTCAGGCAGGGTAATAATCCCACTATGGAGAGAAGCATCATCAGCGGAGACAAAGTCCAGTTTGGGAGGCTGCGGCGACACACGCGTCTGTCCGAGAGCCAAAGCTCTGGGGCTGAAGAGGAGGGGTTGAGCAACTCCATGGAAGGAAGCGGATCCTATGGTCAAAGCCCCAACCTCCATGGCATGCAGGCAGAGGGAATATTGTACAACCGCAGTGCCTATGAGAAGGCTGAGATCAACTACCAACGGTGGCTCGTCTCCAATGGCAACGGACCGCTGTCATCCTCTCCAAGGAGTCCAAACACCAGAGGCTACATGACCTTCCAGTCCAGACTCGGCCGCGGTCAACAGCAGGATCAGGGGCACCCCGTCACCACTGTGAAGGCCTCTGGTACCCCCCACCGTCGGTACAGTAGAGGCCGCAATCGCACCTCCTCTGAGACCGAGCAGGGGGGCAGAGGCAGCAGGGGGCCGACCCAGAGGAAGAGGGGCTTCTCTGAGACGGAAAGCAGGCCCAGATGGGACAAGTATGGCACCTCTCACACAGGGAATGGGAGAGACGTGATGTGTGTTTTTCGGATCGTTTAACGTCTATGAAGTTTTTTTGGATTTGTTGTCTGTCATGCATTGTTGTTTGGCCTTTTTCAGTTATGCTTACTTGTGTATTGTGTATAATATTTTTGAGATTCAGGTTTATAGATGAGCCTTTGTTTGGAGTTTTTTTGTCTAGGCCACATTCAGACTGATTTTAAAGGACTAGTGTGTAACATTTAGGGGGATCTATTGGCACAAATGGAATATAATAACTGTTTTCGTTATCTTAAAATGAATGAGCCGTTTATATCTCCATACGGAGTGTGTCCTCTCATCATGGAGTCTGCCATTTTGCACAGCCATGTTTACTGTAGTTAACTTTTCCTGCTTGGGTCGGAGTCGATAATGTTACTCGCTCCCATCGCCGCCACTCTCCCTCTTGCTTCACCACTCACTTCCCAGGTGCACACGCTCTAAGCACTCTACTCTGATCAAAAACTGGCTCTAAAGGGGGCCATTCGCATTTTTGTGTCAACCAACGTATCAACGCAACATCATCTCAAGGTGCTGCAGTGGCCAGTTGATTATGTATTGTGATAGCTGTATTTCTATTTATCTCACGATCATTGTGGCAAAAGATAAAATGATTTTCACTGTGATAAAACTCGTAAAATCCTGTCACAGAATATTGTAAAGCGCTCTGCAGTGTTTTGGCATCTGACGAGCCTTTAATTGGTCTCACTGGTATCTACGCCTATATCAGTGCAGTCCTTTGCATTTTTTTTTAACGCCCACTTGATAATCGAACAATGAAGTGAACTCTGCTATCAGGGGGGTTGTTAGCAGGCAGCGACTGACCTTTTGTTCTATAATCCAGACTTTGCAGACCAGGCAACTGTGTCTCACTGACTGAGGAATGTGTAGATGCCTGTCTGCTGCAGTAACCCGTCAGCAAAATGAGAAGGGATGTGAAGCATACAGTATATGCAGTAGTCTTTTCACTCATTTTTTTAAATGTTACTTTTTATTTTACGGAAACAGATACATGTTATTTTGCTATTCATTTACTGTGTATTTAGTTGAAACTGTCTGTGTTACGCTTTGTTTTGTCACTCCCTATTCCACCCACAACACCATCTGTGGCTCTGCATGATGTAACCTGTAATATACCTGGACAAGCATCTAATTAAGCCGTGTTCTGTCACTCATTTCTTGTCACTGATTGTGCTGGCTGTAACGACTAAACACCTGGTCATGGCTGTTGCTTAGCAGATAAAATGTTGGATGCACATCAATGTTTAGTTGGGTCTTTTTTTGCATTATCTTATTTCTCCTGACTTTCCTCCTCAGTACCAAAATGAGTGGACTGCAGTGCCTCGCCTCCGAGAACATCTGGTTCGACAAACAGCGCTACGATGAAGCTGAGAAGTGCTTCTACGAGGGAGCCAACGGACCGTCTTCACAGGTAGAACAAGCACACATTTAGTTAAAATCACAAAAAAAAGCTTTTCAACTTCTTTTTAAAGCCTGACTGATTTTTATGCAGCTCAAGAGCAAATCTGTTTCTTTTGCTGTCAGCACCTTGTTTATTGTGCATCAACCTGATCATTCTTAGAAATAAGGACATTTTGTTTTTTAGACAACCTTTATTTCCAATCCTCCTGTTGTCTCTTGCTGCCGTCTTTTGAAGTTCCTTTTGCCCCTTGCCATGCCACCACCCCAGCTCATGCTGCCCTGTCAATCACTGCCCTGTTAAGCAATAGTTACATCATCGTCAGCCCTCTGTAGCCCGGAGCAGCTGTGTGCATGACAGTTAAGCCACTCGATTTAGAAGTGCCACGTCCTAGTGAGAGGGGTCAGGTGGTTTGGCAGCTGCCTCTGCTACTCGTGCTGTCTAGGGGCAGCAGAGAGTTTTCTACATAAGCCTGGTAAACAATGGAGATCAGAGAATGATCACTTCCAGCTCTGTTTCACCCAAAACACAGACAGCCATATGTCCTCACTACGCCTTGTGATTTCAAGCGATGCAGATAGTTTTGGTTTCATGTGCTGAGTTTTTGAGATATGTTCTTCTAGTGCTGCCCAAATGCAAAAGAGATGAGTGAAACATATCTTTATCCTTAATAACCAGGACGTTGTTTCTGTAATCGACAGCTCACACTGTCACGTTCTTATTTCGCTGGGTATATTTCTTGGTTGGAAAGTAGTTTCAATGGAAATGGTTCACATTTTGGTACAACATGTACTGAAGTGGGAAAACGAAGCCGCACCCTGAGAGTTGTAGGCCATCATCCTGGGTTTGTGTTACCCTCATGCATGGTGCCAAAATGTGTGTAACCTTTTATATGTCATCATGAGGCACAACTAGATAACTCTGTAGGTCACATTTATTTGAAATAATACAAATACAAATACATTGAGTCATCCTGAATGTTGTGCGTATAGTCCATCCTGCTTTTGTCTGTTTTGCATGCTGCTTTCCGTCTCTCTCACTGCTCCCGCTTCATCACTGCTTTACCCACATATACCTGCAGGAGAGAGAAGTAAATGCCATCCTGCAGGACATTGCTAAATCCCGACAGAATATCCTGCAGTCCCTAAACGGAGTGAGTACTGTGCTACAAATGAGCCGCAGGCACACCCCCTGTAGTGGCAGGACTGTACTCACTAATGTTCGTGTACCAGCCTTAAAACAGGGTAATAGCAGTTTATATTTGACAAGTGCTATATGCATGCTGCAGACGCTCATTTTCCCTTTCGCCTCTGCTTGCTTCTCCCACAATCTTCATTGCAGTCTTTCAGTAAGTTGCGTTTGTCTTTATGTCATTTGCTATATGTTAGCAGTATACAGTAAGTGTGGTAATCTTTGCATAAACAAGTGTTCAATAGGAAAATCTGCTTTTTCATCAGTAGATTCTTAAAATGTGTTACCTTAAAGGGTAAGTTAACATGTTTTTTAAGGCTGAAGTTAGTAACTTTGAGCAAATATGAAAAAAGTTATTTTTATAAAACGGTCACTATATCCTGACAGTAGTGCATGAGACAGGTAATCTGAAAAAATCATGTTCCTCTTCCTCTTCCTAGTGCTCCTAATGGCATTTGCAAGATTTCACAGACTGGAGGAAAACAACCAATCAGAGCCGAGGAGAGAAAGTTTGCTCCGGCTGTTAGGCAGTGCTTGGTTTTTGCTCAACTGTTCTCAACATGGCTGCCGGGTCACAAACTTTCTCATTTTACAGCTAAACAGTACACTACAAGATGTTTCTGAAAACATTTGAGGCGAGAAATAGGCATTACAGTAACAGAATATTGATTCATATTTGATCAGCGCTGCCTAGTTTGACCGTTTGATCGGAGTTTGCCAGCTGCCCAGATTCTGGCCGGCTCCAGCTCGGCTCTGATTGGTTGTTTTCATTCGGGCACAGTAGAAACTTGCAAATGCCATTAGGAGCACAAGGGGGAGGCAGAGGAATATGATATTTTCCACATATCTGTCTCATGCACTACTGTCAGGATATAGTGACCGTTTTATGAAAATAACTTTTAAGCATATTTTCCCCAAAGTGACCTACTGCAGCTTTAAGTCTGTCTAAAGACAATACTAGCATGCCCCTATGCACATTAAAAGCATTATTGGTAGCTGCAATTGTTCCTCCTGTCCATACTGTCCAAATTGCCTCTTTGAGTTACTACCTTTTGCTTTTTCTCAGCAAACAAATGCTGTCTGTGGCAGTAACAAGGATATAGTTTCATATTAAAAGGACTAATTTGGACAATACCCAACCAATTTGAACAATTTATATTACTTATTATATACTTTTATTTATATTTCTAAGTGTAAGCCAGGCTTCGTCAAATCAAAAATAGCTAGTGTATTGTTTACTGCTGGAAACAGTGGTTTCACTGACAAACATGTGCTAAGACAGTTTTAAAAGGTTCTGTTGAGCTTCTGGATTGGTTGATTTAGTTGTGATGTAAAAAGTTGATTAATGCAGTTTTAAAATGTTTCATCGCATCTCTGACAATATTGACATCAGTTTCTATCCTCTCACTGACGACTCTGAAGTTGTAGCATCCGACTTTCTACCTACAACCAGTACTTTTCTTTTTGTCTTCGTGTTTTCCCCCTTACCTCAACTTTGTACATCACCGGGTGCAGGTGAAAACGGCCCTGCCCAAAGGGCGCCAGCAGAAACGGCAGCACAGAAACGTAAGTCTCCCTCATCCAGCTTTGCTGCTCAGGCCTGGAAGCGCTGCATGGCTGAGACAGCCAGCTGGGCTGTGTCTGCTGCTGCCTGGAGTGGAGTGTGCTACTATTGTCACAGCACTTTCTCATCCTCAATCACCGTCTTACCATCCTGCACCTTTTTTTTTTTTTAAGCTTCATACAATACCACTAACTGATTCAGAGTTTGGGGGTGTAAATTATAACAGTCTTGATGATTTTGTTAGATATGGTGATCATTATTATCAAATGCCATTTAAGATTCTAACAAAGTTCAGAAGTCAAGTATTTCCTTTCAACATATTCTATCTTGAAAGCTCAATTCTTATATACAGTGACAGCCTTTTGTGTAACTTCTGAATGAAGTGATCAACAATTGCTGAAACTTAAAGGAGTAGTTTGACATTTTGGGTAATACACTTATTCACATTGTTGCCGAGTTACATCAGTAGATCGATACTACTCATATCTGTCCTATTTTAGCTTTGCACAAAGACTGGAAATGGGGAAACAGCCAGCCTGGCTCTCCCCAAAGATATAAAATAATCCACCTACCTACCAGCACCTCCACTAATTAACACATATCTCGTTACTTTAATTCTTACAAATACCAAAGTGGCATGTCTGTTTTTGATTGGTATCGATCTTCTTATCTCTGCAAGAAAGCAAATATGTTTTTCCCAAAATGTTGAACTGTTCCCTTTAAAGGATTATTATTGGTGGGGAAAATTAAAGTTCTCATGCACAGAGTTTGCTTGCATGCTGTCATTTTAAACATTAAATCCTCTCTTTATTGGAGATCAAGGGAGTTCATTTTAGCATTAGCATTGTGTGTGTGTGTGAAATGTATCCAAATCATTGTGTAATGGATTTCAGCCTTGCATGGGTTTTTTTTTTTTTTTTTAAACCTCACCACTTTGAATTTTGCTTGCTTCTTCTCTCCAGGCTTGGATTGGCTCTGAACCTGGATGAGAGTACATTTGCTTTGTCACCATTTGAGCCCTGACCTGCGACATTTGCTAATTAATTTGTGTTCATCTTTCCACAGTCATCTTCGCATGCAGGAGGAGACCAGGAGCTGGTTACACGCATGAAGAGCATGGAACTGGAGAACCACACTCTGCACACAGGTGTGTGTGTTTGTGTGTTTTTTATATTATGTCTTCTTGAGCTTTTGTTTACATGTTACACAGTATTCATACTTACTTACTTTTCCTCTTTCCTTTTTGCACTTTAAACAGAGTATACCAATCCGTAATTGAAAGTATATTTACTTCTAACATTGTGTCCTGGTTTGAGCACCTAAGTATCAAAAGCAAGACCAAGCTTTCTAAAGTAGTCAAACTGGGCAGTAAAATTACAGGCTGCAAGCAAACCTCACTGTCAAAATCTTAGATGACCACAGCCATCCCTTAAATCACCACTTTCAGCTACTGCCTTCAGGGCAAAGGTACAGAGTCCCCTGTGCAGAGAAAAACATCTATACAAAATTGTTTGTCCCTGTTGCCATAAAATATCTCCAGTAAGGACAGCTACGTTTTGAAGCCAGCTCGCTAACTCACAACATTTTCTATCTGTTTATTTAACTTTGATTCAGTCCTCACCATAGACTACCTGGTGCTCCTTTTAATGTAGCTTCAATCGTGTTTTTATGTAACTGTGTTTTAATGCATCTTGTCTGGATGTGATAAGTTGTTTTAATGTACCTTTTTTAATAGATTTTGTACATGCCAACCAAAGACAAATTTGTTCTTTTTGTACGCAAAAAGTAGACAAAGTATTTTCTATTCTGTTGTGTTTGCTTGTTAGTGGTGGAGGAGATGAGAGCAGCCCTGCAGAAGTTGGAGTCCAGAGTGGCTCAGCTGGAAAAGAGCCCAGCAGGCGTCCCATGTTCTAAGGTAGATAACTAAGAATGTGGTAGTTGTTGTTTTTGTAGATAGAGTACATTACTATATGCTAGGCCTGCACGATTTTGAAAAATATGTAATTGAGATTATTTAGACTGATATTGCAATTGCGATATGATTTGCGATATTGAAGGGTATGATAATTTATACATCATTATTCTCATTTTCATTGAAAAACATTAAAATGATTATGGTGTGATTTTTTTATTTTATTTTTTATTTTTTTATTTTTTGCGGGGATATTTACCAAACAAGATGTTTTCTTAAGTCTGTAGAATATGATGTCTAGACCAGGACATCTCTGCAGCACAACTATATTTAATTTAAAATAGTATTTGGACACACATTTCACCTAACAAATAATGCGATTTCCTCCTCATCCTGTGATTTGAAAATTGCAGTAGGCCATATCGCGCTTTTGATTAATTGTGCAGCCCTACTACATGCATACGCTCTCTGTATTTATAAAACAACTGAAAGAGGCAAGGCAACCTTGTCTCTCTGGAGCAATTTGAAATAGAATATAATGTAATCTACTTTGTTACATGTGTAATTGAAAAAAATCATCTCATTTACAGTGGCAAGGAAATGTTTTCTGTTTTATTTCTTTTCTCTCGTTTTTTTATTGTAAGTTCCCTATTTTATGTTTTGATTATCTGCTTTTATTATTTTTTTATTTTGCTTTGTCTTGGTGTTGATGTTTATGATAATACTTGATTTAGGGCTGTCCCGAATACCATTTTTTGGGATTTGAAACTTCGGTGAGAAATGTTTTCGAAGAAAGGTATTTGAAGCTTCGCGGCGCTGCAGGCTGACATGTTCCTCTGTCTATCGGATATACGTCTGAGAATAACTAATAATGATTAATGTTAAATATGAATAATGTTGTGGGATTATTCCTTATTTCATGGGCTATTTTGTGATTTATACATTATTATTACATACTTGTATATAAAAAAAGAAGCATTTGAATACCTCTATTTGGAGGTCAATTACCATGGCAATGGTCGAAGCTTTGAAACATTTGGATCAGCCCTAACTTGATTAAATTGTTTTGTATTGGGGAGGACTTTGTATAATCCCTTTGGCTTCCTTCCTTCCCCGCCCATATCTATTGATGCTCTATTAATGTATGATGTTTTAATTGTTCTAACAAATGGAGATAAAGAGGGAAGGATAAAACCTTTTTGGAAAAAGCCCTCAGAAGAGCACACCTTAACAGATATAATCCTATCCTTTTCCATTGCTTTGACCAGGCTGTCTCAGTACAGGCTGCTCCAGTCAAACAAGTAAAGGTGGAAAATGGTGACGACGATGATGATGACGACATGGACTTGTTCGGCAGTGATGATGATGACGACGAGGAGGCAGAACGCCTCAAGCAGGAGCGCATAGATGCCTATGCAGCCAAGAAGTCCAAGAAACCCACCCTCATCGCCAAGTCATCTATCCTGTTGGACGTCAAGCCCGTACGTGTCCTCCTAAACTGTATCGTGTAGCTCATATTAAAATGCCAGTTGTGTTCTCATATAACTTAAAGGAGCAATGTGTAGCACTGACAGCTGGCCTTTTAAAATGGGTAACAGCAGTCCAAATTCAGAACATTGGAACTGTGGCCCCTCTGCTCCTCCAGTGTGACTGATATCATTTAGCACATGTTTTCGCAATTTGAAGGTTACCTTCTAGACACGACCGTGTTAGCCTCTGGCCAGCAGTAGTCAGAATCACGTCACCGGCTGTGTGTCTCAACTACTCGCTGCCTTGATAACCCAGCTGCACACGGACCACAGAGAGATGTGCCGAGACTTTTCATATTGAATCTAACGTTAACGTTATATCTGTTGGTCCGGTTCGTTTGCTTGCTTCCATGGCTGCAGAAGGCTGTGTATGCAGACCAATTTGTTCCATATGTGGCAGCAGTGTGTTGAAATGGGCAGTGGACAGGATCACACCGGCCAAAACAAAAAGAGACGTTACGGACCGGTATGGAAATGTCAGGGGAGAACATACTGGCTGTAGCATTGTTGTCGGAGAAGCCAGTATTTAGCATGTTTCCTTAATCTCTGATGACGTATCAAGGTCATTTTATGATTTATTACAGTAAATATATTACATATTGGTCCTTTTAAGAACCACATAACTTTATTAAAATCATAACATTTGTCTTACCAGGCCATGAATTTGCTGGTATAATGATTCACTTTTTTCCTGTTTTGGAAAAAGTTAAGAAAAAAGTTTGGATTTAATGTCCTTTAAATCAGTTTTGACTCATTAAATAAACTTAAATAATTTAAAATCATTCAGCCAAAATGAAACCGAATGTATTTATTCATCACTCCAACGAAATGATGTTAAACATGCATGTAGTCAAAATTAGGAAGTATGCTGAGTCATTCAACATATGTTGGAAGTTTTTGCCGCAAACTGTGTTGAATTGTGTCTGTGGTTAAATTAATGTTCTGTGTGTCTGTTCTCCTCCATATGTTCCCTTAGTGGGACGATGAGACAGATATGAAGCAGCTGGAGGAGTGTGTGCGCTCGGTGCAGATGGACGGGCTCCTGTGGGGAGCATCCAAACTGCTGCCAGTTGGCTACGGCATCAACAAGCTGCAGATCAACTGCGTGGTCGAGGACGACAAAGTTGGCACCGACATCCTGGAGGAGGAGATCACCAAGTTTGAGGACTATGTAAGTAACAACCACTTTGATGTAATCTTTACACCATAATCAGAGGACTTAATTATCTTACCTCGTGTGCCATGTAGAGCGCTTTGATTTTAAGACATCTGCGTTATACTTCTGCCTCCATCCCAATACTGTGGAGATGTATGGAATTCTAGAGCATGAGTTTTACTCTGGAAGTTTTTACAAATGCACACATCACAACCTGAATAAATATTAATATTTTCCATACAGATTTTTAACTTGAACTTCAAAGATCTGGGGTCTCATTTATAACCGTTGCGTACGCACAAAACGGGGCCTGAAATGTGTGTATGCCACTTCTCACGCAACAGTTGTGATCTATAAAAACAAACTTGACGGGAGAATGTGCGCACCGGTACGGAAACTTTGACCCATGTGACTTCCTTTTTCTAATGATATCCAGCGTGGGGGATATTACTGATTATCTTGATCATTTTGGCAAGTTGTGAATCGATCAGTCTGATTGCTGTAAACATATAAACACAGCGGTGACACTCGTAACATGCTGCATGGTGGATATACCGGCACTGAGAACTACGTGACGTGAATGACAGAATTAGGAGGGAACGCGTGTTCAGCCTAGACCTCCTCATCTACAAGCACCTCGATCTCTGTGTCAGAAAAACTCTTTTTCTTGGTTTTCCTCTCGGTAGTCGCCGTGATTCACCGTAAAGATCCACTGATCAACAGGCTCATTCACATGCAGAAACATTCATGAGGTGCTTTGCATCGACCATTTATGGTTGAATGTAGGCGTGTAGAGAGCGGAATATGAGGCGGATCCACGTGCACACATTTCCAGGTGTACTGTGGTTTATAAAGGGAACATTCCCTGCTTTATAAGTCTGATTTTTTTTTTTTTGGCGTACGCCATTTCCGGCTTTTGTGCGCACGTACATTTTTAGTATGGATCCTACGCACTGTTTTATAAATGAGACCCCAGATCTGTGAAGTTGAAGTTAAAAATCTGTGCTGTTTATTCAGGTTGTGATGTGTGCATTCGTAAAACCGTTTTACGTGTGTTCAAATTGATTTGTAACTGTGTGTAGATTAAAACATGAATTTGCGAGTTTGGCTCCAGCCAAACGGAAACAAAAATGTCATTCCTTATATAGCCGGACTATCAATTGTTTTTAAGCGCAATAAACACAAAAAGGCCTAATATTTGACCAAAATTTGGGTTTAAACAAATGAGATGTAGCATGTTCATATATTGAGTGTTGGAGGTGCTGGTAGACATATATTGTAACTTTGGACAGAAGCTAGGTTAGCTCTTTTCCCATTTCCAGTCTTTGTGCTAAGCTAAGCTAACCATCTGCTTGCTGTAGCCTTAACAGAATAGATAAGAGCGTGGTATTGATCTTATTTAAATCTTCGCCAGAAACAGAATAAACCTTTTTCCCAAAATGTTGAGGGGGAATAAGTGACATCCTTCAATTATAGAAAGTTTCACTAAAATAGCTTTGATGGACAATAAATCACTATGTAACATAAATATGCTTAAATATACACCTTGACTTATTAAACTTTTTCTTCCTTTGCAGGTCCAGAGCGTAGATGTTGCTGCCTTCAATAAGATCTAAGCTCCACCAAAGTCTTGCTGCTGCTCCCAGTTTGCACAGTTATTAAAATGCTAAGTTTTGAGCACAAACCTCTGTTTCATTATTATTCTCAGTCAAACAAATATTCTGAACCCCTTACTTACAAGGTTACTTGAGAATCGTTGGAGTGCAGTCATCTTTACAGAGCACAGCCTCAAAGTAAAGCTCAAACCCACCCGAAATCCTGAGTATACAGGCTGGGCGAATGTAGTCTGGCAACTAGTGGCACCTTGCGAGTGTCCCTGCAAAACATTTGGTCATCAATGCTAGTGCTGTTAGCTACAGTTAGCGATTTCAAAGGACAACTTGGCAGTTTAATGTGGAAGTGAGATGGAAAATATTTTGTTTTAAGTGTGCACTTTTCCTGGCGGCCCTCAATCACATGCTAGCTCCCTAATTTGGCACTCAGTCATTCAGACATTTCTTTGGGGCCAAGCAAATGGCTACGTCACAAAGGGGCACTGCACTAGTGTTAAAAAATGTCATTAAAATGACATAGTATAGTATGCCATAAAAGTTTTCATGAAAAAATGTCATAGTATGTCTTAAAATATACAAAGTCATGTGTCTCTGCAATGATTTTTTATGATATTTTTATGGCATTCTCTACAATGACTCATGACATTTTTTTATGATGATATTAAAAACAGGACTATGCTGCCCCCCGGCTGCTAACAGCGACTAGAAAGCAGGAATAAAAGAATAAATAGAAAACCGGGCGTCTGACAAAAGTTCAGTCACTCTGCATCGTTCGCCAGTTAGAACACTCCAGTAGAAAACAATGCAATCAAACTGATTGAACATACTATACATGGTAAATGGACTTGCATTTATATAGTGCTTTTCTAGTCTTCCGACCACTCAAAGCTCTTTACACTACATGTCAGCATTCACCCATTCACACACACATTCATACACTGATGGCAGAGGATGCTAAGGTGCCAACTTTGCCCATCAGGATCAAATCTAAATACTCATTCACACAGCGATGGCCTTCGGGAGCAATTTTGGGTTAAGTGTCTTGCTCAAGGACACATCGACATGTGACCCGGAGCAGCCGGGGATCGAACCACCGACCTTCTGATTGGAGGACAACCTGCTCTACCGTCTGACCCACAGCCGCCCCAAAAAAGAAGTGTCACTGTACTATGACATTTGTAAGACTTTTTATGCATCTGCGACGGGCGGAGGCATTATTTTTTCAGGTTGTCCGTACGTCCATCCGGTCCATTATCGTGAACGCGATTTCTCAGGAACGCCTTGAGCAAATTTTTTTCTAATTGAGCACAAACGTCCACTTGGACTCAAGGATGATGATAAGATTTTGATGTTCATAGGTCGAGGTAACTATAATTTCACACAAATGTCTAATAGGAAAAAATTCATTGAAGACATTTTGGACTGACATGACAAACTGCAGCTTGACTGTATGGCATACCTAACCATGACATTTCTTTGACATACTATACTATACATTTTTTATATCATTTTTTCAACATATTATACTATGACTTTTTTGGACATACTATACTATGACTTTATTTAATTTTTTTAGAACCATAATATGCCTCCTTTTTTTTTTTTTTTACAGACTATACTGTGACCTTTTTCAATTTTTTTGACATACTATAGTATGGATTGTTTTAATTTTTTCGACAGACTAAGCTATGACTTTAAAAAAGAAAATGTTCACATACTTTACTGTAACCTTTTTTATTTTTTGTACACGATACACTGATTTTTTAAAATGTTTTCATGATACTATGCCATGACTTATTTTGTCGACATACTATACAATGACTTTTTTTTATTTTTTCGACTTACTATAGTATTACTTTTTTTTCAAAATACTATAGTCTAGCTTTAAAAAAAAATGTCGACATACTATACTATTACTTTTTTTCGACATACTATACTATGTCTTTTTTATTTTGTCGACATACTATACTATGACTTTTTCGTCATACTATACTATGGCTTCTTATTTTTTCGACATACTATACTATGACTTATTTTTTCGACATAGTATACTCTGACTTTTTTTCGAAATACTATACTATAACATTTAAAAAAAATTTCGACATCCTATAATTTATTTTTCGACATATTATACCATGACATTTTTATTTTGTCGTCATACTATACTATGACTTTTTTTAATTTTATCAACATACTATGCTATGACTTTTTTTGACATAACTTACAATGACTTTTCTAGAAATTTCGACATACTATAATATGAAATTTTTTCAACATACTATACTATGATTTTTATTTTTTCGATATACCATAATATGACTTATTTGACATACTATAGTATGACTTTTAATAAAAAGATTTCGACATACTATACTATGACTTTTTTCGTCATACTATTATATGTTTTTTTTATTTTTTCGACATACTATACTATGACTTTTTTTTAAAGTTTCGCCATCCTATACTGTGACTTTTTTTCGACATACTATACTAAGACTTTTCTAAACTTTTTCGACATACTATACCATTATACCATGACTTTTTTATTTTTCGATATACCATACTTTGACTTTTTTGACATACTATAGTAAGATTTTTTTTCGACATACTATAGTATGACTTTTTCGAAATACTACAGTATGACTTTTAAAAAATACTTGACATACTATACTATTACTTTTTTTTTTTACATACTGTTATATGACTTTTTTATGTTTTCAACATACTATACTATGACATTTTTATTTTGTCGACATACTATATTGTGGCTTTTTTTCCAGCATACTTTATGGCATACTATACTGGTAAAAAAAGAGAAAAAAGTCATAGTATAGTATGTTGAAAAAATGCCAGAGTATTCCATAAAAATGTCATGATAAAGTAGATCATAAAGAAAAAAAATCACACTATACTATGTCAAAAAAAAGTCATAGTATAGTATGTCATGAAAACGTCAGTACAGTATGCCAATACAAAATATAAAAAGTCATAGTGTAGTATGTCATATAAAGTCATAGTAAGGTATGCCATAACAATGTAATTAAAAAGTCAGTATATTATGCCATAAAAATACCATAAAATATAGTATTCCATAAAAATGTCATAAAAAACTGATAGTATATTATACCATAAAAATGTCATATAGTATGCCATAAAATGTCATAGTATAGTATGTCATAAGCATGTCATAAAATAGGCATAGTGTAGTATGTCATTTAAAAAAGGCATAAAAAGTCATAGTATTTCATAAAAGGTCATACTATAGTATGCCAGAAAATTTTCTTTAAAATGTCATAGTATAGTATGCACAGTATATATTATTCCAGAAAATGGCAAAAACTTTCTCTCTAAATGTTGAGGGGGAATTACGTCCTTGAATTATAAAAATATTCGTAGTCTGTTGATGTGTATCTGATATTAAATGCTTTATTATTAATTTCATAAAATAGCTTTGATATACAAATTACTAATTTAAAATAAAATGGATTTCATGCAATAAATCACTATACAAGATAAATACGCTTAAATAAATATACACCTTAACTTATTGTACTTTTCTTCCTTTTCTGATCCAGAGAGTAGATGTTGCTACCTTCAATAAGACCTAAGCTCCACCAGCTGTTTACCTGCTCCACCAAAGTGTTGCTGGGGCTTTTGGGTTGCACAGTTGTTAAAATGACAGATTTTGAGCACAAACATCTGTCTCAGTTTCATTATAATTCCCAGCCAAACGTAAATACGTTGAAACCCATACTTACAAGGTTACTTGAGAACTGTTGATGGAGTGCACTCATCTGTATGTTTAAAGAGAGCACAGCCTCAAAGAAGAGCTCAAACCCACCCAAAACCCTGGGTATACAGGCTGGGTGAATGTAGTCTTGACTTTATGGAGTAAAACCACTGCATCAGAAACATTATAGAAAGACAAAGTCCCACCCCTAAAGTCCAGATATACTCCTATTCTGCTGCAGCAGGTGGCGGCGACGGTTACACTCTCCTTGTTGTGCTGAAATGAACAGGCCGAATGAGAGCAGTCCAGGCTCCAGGATTTGGAGTTATGTCCAAGCTTGCAGTCGCTCCCTCCTCCACTCCTGCCCATGTTTTTGTAGCAGACGCCGATGGAAACCCCTCCATTACCAGCCCACTCTACCTCCCAGTAGCAGCGTCCAGCCATCCCAGCTCTGCACAGCACCTGGGCCCAGCTGGTGAAGCGATGCGGGTGGTCTGGGTAGGGCTGTGGCTCCGACCGTGTGGTCACTGCTCTTCGACCTTCAGAGAGGCTTAGATAAGGGTTGGCCGTGTTCGGGTCCAGGATTATATCGTTGTGATCTGGACACAGTAGATGCACATTGTCAAACTAATAACAATACTAGTCATTGGTTTCATAAAGATGGATGTTACTTAGGGTTTAGAAAATAATTGTACTCACATTGTAGAAAATCAGCTCTTGTCTTCGGTTCTGAGTTGTATGGTATGTCGGTGTCTTTTGCTGTTAGACAGGTGTAGGGGATAACACATTAATTTTTTCAAAAAATTAAATACAACAAAATAGAGTATTGGAGTGGGAGGTGATACGTCGGATGCTCCTGGTTCCAGAAGTAAAATTAACACTCTTTTTCCTATAGACAATGTTACATGACTCACAGTTGGAGCACTTCTGCTGTTTGGATCAGCATTAACTCTCCTGGTTAAATCATCAGTATTAAAGATTTCATATTCCTTCAGAAATAGCTGGTTCTCCCATTCACAAAAAAAATTGAAGGTACAAGCCTGTGTACATAAAAACTTAAAAAGGTAGACATTAACTACAACTCCAAAGGTGCATTTCAGCGTTTAAATTCTGGGTCAATTGTGGATGAATTCAGCAACTATGTGCCATCTTTTGGTCTCAGCTGTAATGACGAAGTCGTTTTGAATTTGCCAACAGTCTCCTCCATGGCAACGGTGGCCAAGGCTCATGGGTTTTGTAGTTTTTAGACCAGTCTGCCGTGCTAAAATAACAGACAAAACATGATTTCTCAGAAACAAAGTTGAAATAATTAAAACTGGTGGCCATAACATAAACCTACAGGATCGTTACATTGTCTGGTTGAGTCCTGTGTGTCTATGTTAAGTTGAGGATATTATGTAAAGATGAAATTGAAATGGGAAAACAGAATGTTTACCGAATGTACAGAACACTTCTGGAACTATTGACAGAAACTTAACTGACAGTTGGCTAAGCCCTGCAAATCCATCAAGTCATGTAGCTTTTTAGAAAGATCCCGAGGCTTTTTAGGTCAGGTAGAATCCAACATTATCTCGGTTGATCCAGTTTGTGTGCTTGCTTCCATGGCTGCAGCACGGTGTGTTTGCCAATTTGTTTCACAAGTGGCAACACAGGGTGTTGAAATGGGCAGTGGACGGGAATCACACAGGCCAAAAATACAAAAAGACGTTCCGGACCGGAATGGAAATTTTCAAAAGGAGAACATACTGGCTGTAGCGTTGTTGTCAGAGAAACCAGTGTTTCAATTTAGCATGTTTCCTTAATCTCTGATGACATATCATGGTTATTTTATGATTTAATGCAGTAAATATATTACATATTGTTCCTTTAAACCTTCCCTTTCTGGCAAGGCACATCCAGTTAACTAGAATTAGTTAACTGGATTAATTAGATTACATCCATGTCTGTCCAAAATGTCATCACTTCATCATTTTATCCTATTAGACAATTGTGTGAAATTGTCATTGTGCATTCTTGAGTTATGGTCAATAACATGTTTTGTGAGGTCACAGTGACTTTGACCTTTGACCATCAAGCAAATTCCACCTATGACAAAGGCAATGGTGGCAAATTTTCAGTAATCTATAGGTCAGAGTTTGACTTCAGACAGAGTACACAAAAGCTGGCTTGATAGATTTTATTAACTGTAGCTAAACTATATGGCTAGATTAAGCTAGAGTTGCTTCCATAAATTGGTTAAAACGCAGAGTCGGGTTGTCTTTTTAATGGTGTCAAGCAGACTCATTTTAAATCTGAAATCTTGTAAAAGAGATCTTAAATGTGCCCTTACTGACTACATACATGACATCGTGCTAAAATAATCCATTCCTTGCATTTACAGACCTTCCGTTCCATAGTTACTTGCCATAATCTCTATAAACAGATTCTGCATTCATGTTGAATCTGTAGGCAACAGCAAAAGATTTTGGTACCGGAGGCGTTCTGGTTTCCGCTTGTAGTCCGAGTAGTATTGAACAATCACGTTCGAGCAGGCTGTGGTTGGTTGAATGCGGGTAAACAGTCCGTGTGGAGAGCAAAAGACGCAGAACGTATCGGCTGAAATGCAATCTGGGAACTCACTGGCTATCGTCTGACGAGGATTTAGCTTTTTATTGGTTTAAAATTAGCTTGTAAACTGGCTACTCGTGAAACAATCTGGTCTTACACTGTGATTGGACAATCGCTGTTTGGGGGAGGGGTTTAGTAAACAGTCAGTGTAACCACTTAAGAAACTCACTTACCTTTAGTCTTTTCAGATGTACTTTGATTGCTGGTTTCCTTCAGTGAAATTACTTGAAATGCAGAAAAGCAAAATAGTGAGTATTTACTGTTCACAAAATAATCATGTTTATGGTAAGCAGGTGTGATAGAGACATCATACCTTTATCAGAGATCCTATTGAATTCTCTTTCAAGTGTTTCATCCAGACTGCCTTTGAGATCAGCCAGGGCTCCTCTCATGGTTTTATACATCATATATTGAAGTGCATCAGCGCTGGGCATCTCCACAGTCTTTGTAGGGAAATGAAGAGACTTGCACTTCTGCGGTAACATGCAACACAGCCCAATTAGAGGACAGTTTTTAAATGCAAACGCAACAACCCTGACAAAGGTCACACCTTTTAGTTCTGGTTAAAAGCCTGAAAACATGTAGTACAGTGTATACAGTCTGTAGCCAAGTTTTGCAATAATCAATGCTTGAGATTATGTTTATTGATGCATTAATGTGTACCTCATTTTAATGTTGCAGCTCGTAAAGGTGGGGATCATTTCAATTTATTTATGTATATTTTATATAGATTACTTTATATACTGTTGGGTAGCTTGTGGACTTCCCAGGGGATTAATTAAGTTTTATTAATATAACCTTATTTATTTGTTGATTATATTTTTATATTATTAATCTGAATCTGGAAAGTAACCAGCAATTTAAGTTCTCAATAAAATGTAGTGGAATGAAAAATACAATGTTTGGCTCTGAATTGTAGTGGAGTAGAAGTATAAAGTAGCAGAAAATGGCAATACCCCAGTAAGTACCTAAAAAATGAGTAAATGTGCTTTATTACTTCCACCACTGTGATAAATACATGGTTGGAGAGACCTTTTCCCACATCACTGAGTTATGTTTTGCTCCAAACCTGAAAGAAGTTGACGTGGTCCTCAGTGCGAGAAATCTTCTCCAGCTCAGCATCGGTCCTCCTGAGCTCGACGGTCTCCCTCTGCATCTTCTCCAGCAGCTCCTCAGCCTGACTGACAGCTGCTCTCTCCTGGACTCTCATCACCTCCTTCACCTCACTGCTTTGTTTCTCTATGGAGCGGATCAGCTTGGAGAAAATCCTCTCACTCTCCTCCACCGCTGCTTCTGTGGAGTGCTGTGGAGGAGAAACGTTTTCTGTTTTTAGTGGAGGCAGTATGTCAACTGCATATGTAAAGCTCCTATATTGAAAATGCACTCACCTTGATGTATCGGACAACATATCTAAGTTCCTTCTCAGTTTCCTTCAATTTCTGCACAGACTTCAAAGAGGCTTCTTGGAGTTTTTTCTAAGAGAATAAAAAAGATGAATATCGCACAACGCAGTCCCTCAGGCTGCTCAGTCATTTTTTTCCCCACACAGTTGACTTTCAACTTTTTTGATTTTACAATCAAAAGGATTAGATTGCACTGGAAGGCCTTTGGCCTATCAACCTAAACTTTTGACACAGTAACATCAGAGCACAAGATATGGCTGCAGGACCAGGGCACATTTTACATCCCCCAGTTAATAATTGAAATGTTAAGGCCTTCACACCAGGCTATAAAAGACGTATCCTTTAGTGTTTATATATATATATATATATAAAAATAAAATAATAATAATTTGCCAAAATGAATGAAAAAAAAGGCTAAAAAAATTTGTAACCCACAGCTAACCATGCATATAACTCACTGATTGCATGACAACACAATACTTCCTGTTTACATCCCCTAGAGCATTATGGGAACTTCTCATCTCTACCATCAATCCCCAGTGGTGGAAAATAACTAAGAACATTTTCTCAAGAACTGCACTTAAGTACAATTTTGAGGTACTAGTACTTAACTTGAGTATTTCCATTTTCTGCTACTTTATACTTCTACTACATTTCAGATGGAAATATTGTAGCCTACTTTTTACTCCACTACTTTTTTTTTTAATAATTTCAGTTGCTAGTTACTTTGCAGTTTAAAATTAATAATATAAAGTTTAATCGACAAATGTATTATAATGATGTTTTATTATTGGTGAAGATAAGACTTTATTGACCCAGATTTCAGATAGATCCTGTCTGGATATTGGTGCACAAACTTAAATTATTTACCTATTTTAAAGTACTAAAATAAAAAGTAAGTAAGTAGTAATCTAAGTATATCAGCAAACGCCCACACAATTTAAATGAATGATTCATTACTGCCTCGTGAAATAGTCAAACTCACCTGTTGTGTTGCTCTCTCCTCCAGCACGGGGACTGCGTCATGGCCCTTGTGTCTCTCTTTAACGCACTGGGAACACACACACTGCTGGTCGGTGCGACAGTACAGCCTCAGTGCTTTATCGTGATGTGGGCACAATAACTTCTCTCTGGGCTGATCCACAGCTGGGATCAACTTGTGCTGGCTCTTCCCGTGAAAGCGTTCATCGTGGACTCTCACGTGAGCCGCGCAGTAAGACTCAGAGCACACCAGGCAGGATTTAACAGCTTTGCTTTTACGCACCGTGCAAGCGCTGCATTTTATCACCTCCTCGGGTTTTTTGGCCAAGTTTTGAGCTGCAGCTTGAGCTCCAGATCGTTGAAACTTTTCCACCACTTCCCCCAGAACTGTGTTTCTACTCAGCTTAGGTCTCGGGTTAAACACCTGCCGGCACTGTGGGCAGCTGTACTGGCCTTTCTGCTTGGCCCTGTTCCAGTAGTCTTCAATGCAGTCCAAACAGTAGCTGTGTCCACAGGGGATCGTAACCGGGTCTCTCAAAACCTCCAGGCACACTGAACAAGAAAACTGGTCTTCTTCAATAGAAATAGTTGTTGCTGCCATTTCCTACTCACTCTGAACAGAAACTGGACAAAAGATGGGCGTAGCTTCACAGGTGTGCTGATAACAGGATCAGGTTTCACCTGCTGCACCTCCACCAGGAAGCGTCCAATCACAGCCAGAGAGCCAGCTAATAATAGGCTGTCCCAAATAAAAGAGCAACCTTCTATTGAACCACCTCTCCCAAGTATACTGTAGATGAGTTCATTTTAGATGCACTAATGTTATTTGACACAAATATTTGACACAAAAGCACTGCAGTTTGTGTGTGTGCACACGATCAACCGGTTATTCCACTTCTACACCAGAAACCATAGTGCCTGTATTGGTTCAAAGCACTATGAAATGTAAAACCAGCCTCCATGCAAATAAACACCACCATTTAAAAAGTATTTTTGTTTGTACAAGTGTGTTTGCCTTTTTTAATGTCACAAATCACAATATATTATTACACATGTCTGTAAAGCAAAATTATTATTTGAAGTTTTTAGTTAAAATATTATAAAAAGCATAACCTTGTTAAAAAAAACAAACTAAAACATTACTAAGTTTCAAGGCATTTCCTTTCAAATAATTAAAAAACAAAGATGTAGTGAGTCAGTCCTGCTTCATGCTGCTTAATACTTTAAGTAAATGCATTGTCTATGTGGTTCTAAATATTCTTTTCCACCTGAACTATAATACAAGATGCAGCTGATTGGTGAAAACACTATTAAATTAATACCAAAAAGATGAATTATGAAATGTACAATTCAGTGTCAGTACAGATGTGTGAGAGAAGAGCACTGAGGTATAATGACATTCAGAACCGTGTAGGTGCGTGTGAAATGTTGATTATGATGTCCACTACGAGTCTATTTCCTCCTCGGGTGAGCGCGTCGCTGAAGGTGCCTCTGTCTGGATCCTGTGGAGAGTTTGGAGCCTGAGCAGACAGAACGGGGATTAGTAGTCTACAGCACCCTGAGGCGACAAAAACGCTCACAAATATGTTCCTGAACGTGATCTGTAGCATACTGGTACTGTAAACTAGCTCAAATGATCTCCACCTAAACCAGCTATAATATTAAAATGCTGCTTTCTTAGTTACACATCAGAAATTATAGTCCAGTAATATAATATAACACTCTAAGAGGGTTCATTCTGTGGCCTCATGAGTACTTTTACTTTTGATACTTTAAGTACATTCAGGCTGCATTCACATCAGATCAGACGGTGCGGTCAAAATGCCAGTCCTCCCTTTGAAATGTCTTCATTTTGAATCCGCCCAAGTCGAAACAGAATCAACTTTTGGAGAAATGCAACCCGACGTCACACTGCGGTGACCAATCACGTGACCGGCAGTCCAGAGCTGTACAACCCAGCCATGAGGGAACAGAAGACATTAACCGTTGTGTAGTCAATGGGCCATTAAAGTGACTCTCCCACAACCCTGCGGAATCCTGTGGTAAATCGCCGCAATGCCTGATCTGGTGTGAACGCAGCCTTATCGCTAATACTTCTGTATAAAACTTGTATGTCTGTAAATTATGAATGTAGGACTTTTATGTGTAATGGAGTATTTTCATAGTGTGGTATTGCAACTTGTATTTAAGTAAAAGATCTCAATACTTCTTCCACCACTGCAGGATTTATGTTTCTTTCTTTCAGTCACTAAAATTGTAACATTTGTGATACGATTTGCATTTGGTTTTCTCATGTAAAATCAGCTCCGCACACTGTTTAATGCTGAAATATATTACATTTTTGATAATAGCTCTATTTACCAAATGGTGAGAAGGCAAAGGTGGACACAGCAGGTCCAGGAGGGAGGAAAGGGTTGAGAGGGTTCACAGGACTTTGGTCCAGGCCAGGTGGAGGGCTCACTGCAGGAACAAAGAGAACAAACGCTGTAACACTGCAGAGTCTCAGCTGTCCAAACTGTAAGAATCTGCAGCGCTGTCATCCATCCACTTGAGCAGATTCAGCAAACTTTATTATAAACAAACAAGTTGGGTAAGGTGTTTGTGCTGCATAATAATGTGGTTAGGATGGGATGCACAAACAGAGTTACATTTAAGACCTTTTTATCACATAGAATGTAATCAAAGTATGAAAAAATATCAATGTAAAGCAGTGCGGATGATACAACTTAGAATCATCTACCAAGTGCATGAATTTATTGATATTCATATCACAGTTTTGTCAATACTAGTTGATAAATGCATCCTTGATTATCAAACGTTTTGGGGTGTTTTACCACCAAGCTGTAATTTTGTGACTGACTCATCCAAATCATATTCTGAAGACAAGCATGAACAGGTTTATAGACTCACTTAGTGTTGCCTCCATTTGTACAGCTGATTCACCATCACTGGGCTGTGTTGTGTCCAGCTGCACATCAGGATTTGGAGGACCTACAATCACTATATCTCTCACTGCAAAAGAGAAACAGAGTTGACAGAATAATTTGTATCGGATAAAAACACAAATTTGATGATAACCCCTTTGTATCTAATAACCTCTCTCGTAGATGCTGACAGATCCTCCCTCGCAGACCTCCTGCAACAGTCCTTTAAAATCGGACACAGCTGTCATCACTGGGCCGAAGGTGAGGTTGGGGTCAATGGTGACCGGAGGCAAAGCTGACAGAACAGGTGGAGCGTGGAGAGACTGACAACTCTGGAATAACAAAAACATAGGCAGAGAGTTTGAGGTGTTGGAAATCCGAAAAAAAAAATCAGCCCATGTGGTGGACAAAGTATTGTTAGCAAAATATACCTGAAGTATCAAAAGTACCCATTATGCAAAAATTGTTTATTTGATGGTGTTTTATTATTATTAT
>CAKAKR010001714.1:0-12019 GCA_916700685.1 Adelosebastes latens | reverse complement strand
TGCACAGATTTCTCCAGAGGATGACCGTGATTTATTCATCACTCTTCAGAGCTACTGATAATGACTGTCTCTACGCTCCCAGGCCCCAGGTCACATTCAGGTGGAGCTTCTGTTTGACGCCACAGGGCCACGATCCTAACCTGACAGACCACTTCTTTTTTTTTTTTTAAATAACTGTGTGACCCACAGGCCCCAGACAGTACGCCGGGCTGTGTACCGCAGCTCGCTCTGCTTTTATAGAGTCTTTTCCGGTCCATCACTGTACGCATTGTGCAAAAAGAGATGGCAAACTATCAAAAGAGACGTAGAGCCCGAGGTGATAAAGGGCAAAGAGATGTACAAACAAAGGGAGTGAACGAGAGATAAGGTGTCAGACAAAGAGATAATGAAAGCAGCGGAGTGAAAAACGTGTTATCGTCGGGGCCTGGTCGTCACAGACTCAGGTCAGAGGGGTGTGAGACATGAGTTGGCAGAGCTAAGAGCAGGGGCTTGTTGGAATATGTGTGGGGCCATAGGAAGTGCTGTGTGGAGAAGATAACAGTGTGTGAGTGAGTGTGTGTGTGTGTGATGGAGGGGAGAGGAGGCTGTGGAGAGGTGGGGTGGGGGGGCTAAGAGAGTAACAGTGTCCTCAGCCCTGCCCTGCTTTCCTCTATTCACTGCCCGCATCCTGTCTGTGTGCTGCTCCCTAATGGCTTTTAATGAGCCACCGGTGAATCCCTCTCCTTCCTGCCTTCACACAACATGCCAGGCGAGAGAGCGAGTGAAAGGAAGAGAGAGAGAGAGTTGAAATATCAACATTTCTGCCTCCAGTGGTGGTGGTCACTTGGTCTCTTCTACAGGTCCGCAAGGAAATACAACCATCCATTAATTAAGGTACCGTGAGATGAAGTCTCAGTCTCGATGGGAGAATCTCAAACTGCAGGGGCACAACACACTGTGTACACAAAGAGTAATATTAACAAGTAATTTATATATACTATATACTTCAATCTAATTTCTTTAAGATAAGAAAAATAACAGCCAGTGATTGAGATTATTATCTTTCATCCCATGCATCAACATGATGTCATCGCTACTCGTCATATTTTGCAGAAGCTGCCTTTTGCGTAGTGTCTTGATGCAGGATGTTCATGGTTCTTGAGATTTAAAAAAGTAATGTATAATTATCTACCATACTATCTTAGTTATTCAGGAATCATTTATTGTCAACTCCTGTTGATTGTGCAGCGTATTGTTACAGATGTTATCTGAAGTGTTTGACTGGAGAAAAATCAACACAGAAATGAGCAAGCAGACCATCGCTGTACAGGTTGAACATAATTGCTCACTCATGTACAGTACAAAAGGTATGAAACACATACTTAGCGCTCCCTTAAATGTCACTCTCTCGTTTGCTGGCAGGACTCCATGGCTCAGAGTTGTGTCTCGTCGTTGTGATGGATGACAGGTGAGAGAGTCTCTCTGATCCCTCTGACACTCTGTAATCGAGTTAAGAATGCTGGATTAGAGGCTCCTTTTGAAAAGGGGCTGAGGTCAGCTCTCTATTCTGCCTGATGCATATAGCTTCAGAGAGCGAGAAAGGGCCTGACATTGATGGCAGGAATGTGAGACCTAGATAGAGGGGGAGAGAAAGAAGGAGACTTTATAGCGCTTGCCGGGAAGATTGTGTGAGGCCTTGAGGGTGCTTTCCCACTTAAAATCAGTCATTTTTGACACAATAGGTCTTAGATTTTACACAGAAGTAAACAAAAGCATGTCGCCAACAGATTTTATCAGCTGTAGCTAGCTACTGTACGGGAAAACTCATGAGTTGGTTGAAAAGTATGTGTCCAGCAGAGTTTTTAATCCAGTGGATTCGATTTAGAACAAGGAGCCTGTAGAAATGTCTTAAATATGCACATGATGGCTACATGTACTGTAAGGCTACTGTTACAACTCTAAACTCTGATTTTCTAGCATCTTGGGTGGATGTTATTTTTATAATGTAGCCTGTAACCCCACAAAATAATGTAGGTAGTTAATGACACGCCCCTTGCCTTTTAAAATAAGGCTAGGTCACTGTAAACTAGTTAGCCAGACATGCTAATGTTTGTAGTTTAAATTAGAGCAGATTAACACACTTTAATCAATTACTTACACCTTTGCTCCTGTGTTTTGGTTTTGTAAAAATTAAAAAAGATGCCACCTTTCAAACTCTTATCAGAGCCTCATGCACACCGAAATCCAAACTTTGACATGCCTACTGTGCCTATTACGGTTACTAAACTATACCTTTTCTGACACAATCACGACGTTCTATTGCAGTTAATGATGTGGTAAATCTTTTTTACATGCAGCTCTAGTCCACTGTGAAATGAACAATAGTAAAAGGAGGAAAGAAACATGAATTTTCTATTTTTTCTTTTTCCTTGTGTTTCTGGTACACCATCGTTGTTTTGCATATGACAACATAGCCGAGCATTACCCTTACAAAAAGTAGCATACTTCAAGTTTATTTTATGAAGTATACTTAAGTAAAGTTCAAGTATAAGTATACTAATATCAACGTACTACTAGTATAATTGTAAGTGTACTATACTTCAATACTTCTTGGGACTAAATTGGCCCACCTTTCAGTTTACAAAAGTATACTTTTTTACTACTTTAAGTGTAAGAATAGTAAACTTGAGTACATCTAAGTTTTATTTTGTACTAAACTATAAGTATACAGATAGTACTTAGCAAATGATTTATGTATTACATAAAGAGACTTGCTCCGTTGCTATTTGACTGGATGTTTTGTGATGATAAAAAAAAAGAAATTCTTGCGTTTCTTTTTTTTTTTTTCTTCTTTTTTTCTTCCTTTTTTCTTGCAAATTCATATCAAAACATCCATTTACAAACTCTCACACACTTAAATAGGCTACTCTATCAAAAAGTAAGCACAACTACAAAACCAAGTATATACATTTCTGTAGGCCCATAAGGCAAGAATACTTACTTATACTTTTATAAAAATATATCTCAATCAAAGGATTAAGTACAAATATAAGCCAAGTATACTTAGACTTTTCTGTATACTTGTCAGTATAAGCTAAGTAAACTTAAGTATACTTTTGTTTAGTACATCTGTGATAAGTACCTACAAAGTAAACTGAAAGTATACTCTCTTTTTTTTTAACAGAAGTATACTAATAGCGCACTTGAATAAACTTCTTTTTGGTAAGGGTAAGGGAGGCTAGAGTTGCAAAATGTACAGCAGTAATTCATCCTTTAACTACAAAAGAAAGTCCTCATTTGTTAAGGGTAAACAATCAGGTAGTGACAGCACAAGTCCTCCCAAAAGCCCAACCCTCATCCTCACCACGGGAGATATAGAAACAAGCACAGTACAGTATGGGATAGCCAAACAGGGTGATGTATGACGGGATGTTGGGTCCACTGACAAACCTGGCAAAGCTGGGTGGGCAAAAACCCCACTGAGTTGATAATGGTGATTACAGGAGCATCTACAATGCCCACACAAATGGAAAAGCATTGCACTGTAGATGACCTGTGCTTCGCAATGAGCGAAAGATCATCGTCAGTGACAAATATATAGCACACTGTTGTATGACAGTATACTAAAATCCATCCACACAGCTTCTGCTTCCAGTGTTTTCAACCGCAGTTGAGTAATAGAAGCAACAGTTGTCTTTTCACTCCTTAAAAAATAATTTCTTTGGGAAGAGCTTGAAAAAAAAAAAATGGAGCCGACTTCCAGCCAGTGCTGCGGTGGTGACAGCACCCAACAGATGGCGGTTAGGTTAACATTAGTCATAATAGTCATGATGGCGATGACGATGACAATAATAGCTCCAGCAGCAGACGACAACTACAGTTGCAGGTGGGGGATACAAGGAGGAGGAAATGTGTGTATGTGTGTGTCCTTGCAAACACCTGAGTGTCTTGGCAACCCTGAGAGGAAGGGTCCCGGTCATCGGACATCCCTGCTGCAGGGCCCACTCCCTGCAACAGACCCCCTAATCAGTGGGAACAAAGGGGGGAGGGCGTTTAACAGCTCCAAAATAGCACGAGGAGTAGGAGGAGTGGAAGGATGTAGGGAATCTGATGCAATGCCTCATAGTGCACATATTAGTTATGGTCGACTAAAGAAACAGAACACCTAGTTAATATCTGTCTTGTGAAAACAGATGCCTCATTATACAGGAAGCCAAGAGGGTAAAGGAGAACACATAACGTGAGGCTGTAGAAATAAGTAGAAGGATTCACAGTTGTTTACTTTGCTGTGTTTATCGTGCGTTTGATAATGTGAATCTGGTGGAAAATTGTGCATGTATATGTGTGAGTGCATGTACTGTATGTGACTTCCTCGGCTGTTCTTTGTGAAGTAACAGCCTGACAAACTGTGGCTCTAGTGGTTGCATCGACTTCCTGACCCCACAAGCCACAGTGTTTTCCCTGATTGACTTTTCCTCTTAGACGCCACACACGACGGGAAAAGAGCCATAGTTTCTTGGGAGGATTACATCACTAATCTTGACCCGAATCTGTCATGTTAACTACAGTAAATATACAGTTCATTTGTATCTAAACACGAGTGCTCACGGATGCATATTTGTCGCCTGGATTGCTGTCATGTTAGAATATTTCCGTGCGTGTTTCAAAGAATAATACCCTCAGATGTTCACAGAAATCCAGTGTGATGACACGTGCAAGCTTCCTTGTACGTTTCTTTAGGCTGTCTCCTGTGGCTCTTTTACATGATAAGTCCCTGTCCATATGGAGAAAGGCCCATCAAAAGCAGGAGATGATAAAATGGACAATAAGCGGGGGCCACCAGGTCCCCCTCCTCTGGGGGCCACAGATTAGGCCTCCTGCACTTCCTTTGGAAAACAGGCACCGGACCCAGAGGAAGCTCCTGTCAGCTGCGCTCCCTCACCTCCCTGGCCTCTCTCGCTCTGACTCCCTCTCTCCACCACTCTCTATCTCACTCTTTCTCTCTCGCGCGCTCTTATTCTCTCTGTCTACGAGATGAAACACAGGCCTTTCCATCCACAACTTGCCACCGTACTCCACCCGGATACCACAGGCCAAGCCTCATCAGGCTACTGCAGCATGTCACACTGACACTCTTTTTTTCCTCTTTTGTGTTGCCTCATGCTATGGTGACTGAATTTAAAAACAAATATTTGTTTGTGTATAGCCTTCATCAGTACATTATTAAGCATGCCATGTGTGTGGAGGGGTGTAGTTGCAGAGGAACACAAATCTGTGTACAGAAAAACAAAGCTCTTGCTGAGAATATCCTGCTTTCTGCTGCCATGGCCGGAGAGTCGGACAGTGGAAGGTGGAGAGGGGGTCAGGTGGTCAATAATGATTGAGTATGGACACTCCCCTGACTGCAGAGGCAAATCACTGTTTAAGTCATCAGACAGATAGTCCTTTGGTGGCTCCACCCTTCTACTGTCTCGAAGATGACCCAGAAAACTATGTTAGGATTAGGTCTTTGGCCTTTAACATCACAGGAGTATGTTTAGCTGTATCATAGCTGTAGCATATTTGTTGCAATCATAATTAGTGTATTTATTTGCACTTCGCTTTACAAATGAAAAGTCAAATTCATAAGCAATAAACAATAACCCTTACTCAATTCAATACTCAGGGGTTTTTGCACTAATGCATTTCTTGGTCTGGTATGACCGGTCACTTTTGTTGGCTAAAACTTCCATTTTCTCAATCAACTTGCTCTCAGTCAGGTCTCCTAATGATCTTTAAAGGACCAGTGTGTAGCATTTTGGGGGATCTTAGGCAGAAATGGTATATAATATTAATAAGTATGTTCTCTTTAGTGTATAATCACCTGATAATAAGAATCGTTGTGTTTGCGTTACCTTAGAATGAGCTGTTTATAAATAGGGAGCGGGTTCTTTCCACGGAGTCCACCATTTTGCACCGCCATGTTTCAACATTAGCCCAGACAAAACAAACACTGTTAACTGTTCCTGCTTGGGCCGGAGTCGATAACGTTACTCGCACCTGTTGCCGCCACTCTCTCTCTCTCTCTTGCTTCACCACTCACTTCCCACGTACACACACACTCTATGCACTCTACTCTTGCAACTGGCTCTAGGACCATTCACGTTTTTGCATTGGTCACCATAGCTCTCCAACACGCTTAGCACACGACAGAAGTTGTAATCTGCAACCTCACCGCTAGATACCACCAGACACTGTTCAGACGTGGTTCTTGGACGTAAAAATGTAACAGATCTATGGACTATATTCACCTACAATCCCCACTTGTGTTATTAATCTGAATCTGCAAAAGTAACTAAAGTTATTACATAAATAGAGTGAAGTAAAAAGTACAATATTTCCATCTGAAATGTAGTGGAGTAGAAGTATAGCGGCAAATGGAAATACCTCCATGGAAGCTCCTCAAAACTGTATAGAGCTGTACAGAGCATGAGTAAATGTATAAGTAGTTACTTTCCAACACTGCCTTTAGAGAGTACAATGTTATTATAACTGATCAAACCGATGTCCTGAGATACAAAAATAAAACCTAAATCGTAATAAACTGTACTTTTTGCAGTATTCAACCTTACTAATAAACTGACTTTCACTGACGGGAGTTGAGGCTGTCTGGCACACACAATGGCAAAAATCATGTTGAAGTCACAGCCCCTAATGATTGACATGTTTAGTGTCATGTGTGTGGTTATTATTCCATCCAGGGGTTGAGTTCTGGTCTTTGTAGACGTGACAGGCGTTTCAAAAGACTGCAGCACTGTAGGTTCTATTTCCAGCAGAACCGCCACAGGCAATTTGGATCTCCTGCTGGCGAAGTAGTGCTCCTGGTGCGGGCGCACATGGAAAGCCTAAGTAGGTAACTCTGTCAGGCTTCCCTGCAGGCCCAGTGGCCACTGAAGGCTGGCACACAGTGCCCTCTTCACCACAAACACTGCCACAGGTAATGTTTTCCTGAAGTCATGCCAGTGTTTTTAAGAATTTCCATGCATTGAGGAAAAAGACCCAGGCCTACCTCTTGAAATACAAGCAGTCTTTTCAGCCAAGACCGGCACTAATGTAGTCCGCCTTTACAGACAGCGAGCAGACTAAAGCTCTCCTGTCCTGGAACCAAAGAGGTGAGAGGATTAGGGCTTGCCACAACATTTAACGACACTGAACCTTGTTTGATTCAATCAAGCGTGGTAAAAAGCAGGCGCAGTCGACGACTCTGACCTAAACCTCCTGTTTTTGACCCTGCCGTGCAATGTGCGGTTGTGTATGGGCCTCTGTGTGTGTGCTGAGCGAGAGACTTCTGGCACTTTGCCACGCCATCAGCGAGTGGAGAGGACAGCTTGATCTTGAGGTGAATGTCATCATGTTCTCCCCTGACAAATTTGACAAATTCACAGGAAAGTCCCATCATTTGTAATCACCGTGCGCCTCTGTTGAGATTAAAGGTGAGACACTGGTCCTTTCAGAGAAGCACTTACTTAATGTCTGAATGCTGAACAGCCCTATACCAACATGAGTCATTTTAAGGTTTTTACTGCTTAATGTGTCAACGCTATAAATGCTAGATAGACATTTTCTAAAACCATGTTACCAAAATGTTTCTCACTCTTTCCTTCAAGATCCTATGCGCCAAATGCCAACCTTACAACCTCAGTACTCTTTCTACATTAATTTCCTGTGTATTACTAAACGAACAAAATAAAAAATGACCCTCAAACATCGTACGTGCCAAATGAATTTTAAAGAAAAAGCTCAGCTCCTGACTGAGATGTGTCTCGCTATCATTCCTTCCACTTCATATGAGCCAAAAGCCAGACCTCAGCCAGACACCAATACACCCTATCCCTCTGGAGACAGGTTCCGTGATTTGACAGGGATCTGGGCCTCAATCTGGTCGGGCCGGAGCGGAGCAAGCCGCAGAGGAACGACATGTGATAAATGGGTCTTATCTGGAGGTTGTGGCATTGGGAAGCTGACTCTGTTTCCCTCCGATTACATTAGCAGGCAGGAAAATGGGACGCGGGGGGAATGGCTGGAATTCCATAGAACGAGGGACAGGCGCTCGTTTTCACTTAGTTGCCGACTGATAAAGAGACCAGGAGGAGGCATGGAGGAGGTGGATACGGTCTGCGTACTGTAGTGACACTATATTGCAAAGACGGGAAATTAAATGAAGTCGGTTCAGGTTTAGTGTATCTAAACTTTAACACAACACCCTTTTTGTTCCTGTAAATGAAAGGGGGACACTATATGCTGCTCTCTGATGACCTTCGTCCCTGGAATAACAACTGTTTAGAGCCAATATCCTGGTGACCCTATACCATGTGATTCATTAATAGGCACCAAAGTGACACCTGCACTTGACTGCACTTGACTGGATTGTTTCCCAGTCACAGACCTCCGCAGCTCAATTCAGTCTAACACAGGTGTCACCAGATCATGTATCGGCAGCATATCGCTCGCAGAGTGGGACAGAATGACCTAATTACACACAATGAAAACTTTAATAGTTTTGGTTTCTTTGAATGTATAGTGATAGAGTAGCAAAACATGCATTGAATCTGACACTAATTATAGCAATGTTTTTTAACTCGTGTTTATATGAAATTATATAAAAGTAGCATATTCCAAAAGAAGCCAAATTACTGAGAGAAGTAATTCCATTCTGGTTAAATATTTACCAAATTGTGTATTTATTAAATACAGCATATTATATATGAAAAAAAGATATGGTATGCAAAGATTTGCATTTTACCCAAGAACCCCCCTTTTTGTTGATATAAGGTGCTCATCTGTGCTGCTCTGAGTATTGTACCTGGAAAGGTTGTGAGACAGATCATAATCTGCTGGATGTAATGAAAAAATATTAAACACAACAGGCAGTCTGCATCATAATATCTTACAGCATGGACCCATGTCAAACTGTGATCAAGATTTGTAAATTCATTCTTGACCCTGGAAGTTTGATAAAGTTTGATAAAATAATCTTAATTCAAGGTGTACTTACTAGCTTTTTCTGTTTTGACAACCATTTTCCGTTAAACGCTAGACAATGCAGTGGCAAAATCCAACGCCTCAATCTGGCCACTACAATTATACCACGTTTAAAGTAACATACATCATAAATCTTTCAGCTGACTTTCAGCAGAAAGGGGGATCTGTATAGTTTTCAGGGGGTATATTATATAAATGAGTTTGTTGTTGTCAGGTTGCTAACAGAAATACATTTAAAAATAAAATAAAAAAAAAAAAATTATTTATGCCTCTCTCTGAAAAGAAACAACATTGTTTCAAGATTTTGGACAGATAGAACACATAGCGATATAGTATGATATTGAGGGAGACGGGGGAAAAAAGGAAGAGAGAGCGATTGTGATAAGAAGTAGGCAGCAGCCCAGACAAACATGGCGTGGCCCTTCCTTACTGACATCCTGAGGAGGAAGCTGTGGTGCTCTGGCCCCTCTGCTCCAGTCCCTCAGAGACCAGCTCCTCCAACGGGTCATCGAAGTGAGCCAGGATCAACTCGTATTAACACTTTCCCTTCCTCTTTTTCCCCTCTCTCTCTGACTCACTCTCTTACTCATTTTTCTACAGAACTCTCACCCTCAGATCAAAATGTACGTGCTGTTTGCCTATTTTTCCAACTAGATATCTCACTGTCTCGCTTGCCTGCGTTCTTGCTCACTTTTTTGCTCACACCATTGTCTGTTTTCTATAATCTATCTCGCTTTTTCCATCATTCCCATCAACTTCCCTTCCTTTCCATTCACCACATCGCTTATTTTCCACACCTGCTTGTCATTGTTCTGAATGTACATCATCTACCAAATAACTGCAGATATCCACCAGACACGTAGGAGAGCTAGCAGAGGGAAAACCCTACTCCCGGCTCCATAAATCACCATTCAGACAATCAAGCTAATTGCCGCTAAAAGGGCTTCTAACGAAGCTCTAATTGAATAAGGTGGCTGGTGCATTTGAGTAGCGCAGCGAGCTGAACTCTGGAAAGGATATCTTGGAGAGTGTGTTTTTAAGCGAGGCAGGCCTGCTGGCACCAGAGACACGGTGGTAAACGGCTCAGTTTAGCATTACAGTGGTGGCTCCCTGTGGGCCTGTCCTCCGCTGTAGCAGCAACCTGAGGAATTGCAGGCACTCGGAGACTGAGGCTGGAAAATAAAGAGTGAGACCAGAAGAGAACCAGGTTGTGCCAGTGAAAAATGTACGCCACAAACACCCACGAGTTAGCCATTTACACACAAACTCGCAAGTACATTTATGTTGCAAAATATAAATGTGCCTGTGCAGTTTAAGTCCTAAATGTTTATAGATTTCTTTTACTTACATTTTTCATTTTTCAAAGAAATGTGTTCTCAGCTGTCAAATGTTTTGAACAAGGCGTCACCGTCAAAAGCACAACCAGTCCAAAAAACAATGAGCAAACCACTTGTTTTCACCGTGTTGGGTAGATATTACTGTGTTGTTATTCTCCCTTCATTTTTGTTCTCACATCTATTCATCCTCTGGCGTGGTTATCTGCCCTCTGCATGCCTGTCCAGCACAGCGGGGGTCCCCCGGGAGAACAAACCCACACCGGCGGGTATGGAGCAGTCCCACAATCCCCTCTCCCTCCCCCTTCTCTCTACCACTCCGTCTGCCTCCTCCTGTCCCACCGTGTCCCTGCCTATATGCCCCGCCAGTCTGCCTTATGACCTGGTTGCTGATAAGCCAGAGGCCCCTTAGTGCCCAGCGCCTGGTGCCAGCACTTCCCTCTCATACAAAGTCTGTCGTGCTGTGTCACAGATGGGATCGGTGATCAAAAACAGCAGCCCAGCTAAAAAAAAAAAGAGTGAAAACTATTAGACAATAGGGCTCCGTGACATAGTATGACCCTTTTAACCCTGTGGACTCCTTTCTCACCTTCAGAGATAGCGGCATAGCTCAAGGGATGGCAATGCCGGTGTGTTGGTCAGCGCATGTTAGCATGCTAAACTTGTTTGTTGTTATATTTAGTTTTTATTTGCACTCTAGATAAATTTGCACTCTCTCCTACTTCATATTGCAACTGCTTCGCCACAATTTCCCTCTGGATGAATAAAGTTCTATGTTATCTTTTATTATCTTAAACCTGCAATAACTGATTTTTTTGGCCACTTGTTTCCAAACAGTTGCTTATTTACACATCCAGCAATTACATTGTTATTCTAAAAGTACTGATTATAGCTGCTTTAACATCACCATGTTAGTAGTGTCATTGTGAGCATATTAGCATGTTGACGTTGAGCATTTAGCTCAATGCACTGCTGAGCCTATAAGTGCAGCTTCTCAGAGCCACTAGCATGGCCCTGATCGTCACCAGCAAAACTAATGTTTTTCTATGGTACAGCGTGCGCTCTCTCTTGCACCACACATCACAATTTTCTTGCGTTTTTTAGACGCGCATACAAGTTCAAATATCCTCAACTTTTCAGCACAAGGTGTGGAGTCGCACCGCTCGTCAATGTCACACATGGCCAAAGCAGCCAATCAAATCAAGCAAGAGGCAGACTTTACTACTTTACTACTTCTTCATATTTAATTATGATGAACTAAGTCAATAGCAACGGCAAGAACTTGAGGTCTGCTTAAATCCATTTTTTCCATTAATCACATTTGATTACCCAGTTTCACCACGCTCTTTCGCCCGGCGCGTTTTGCCAAGATGTTTTCGCACCTGTAGCGACGTGTCGGTGTGATCGGAACCGTAGTCTTGTTTTTTCTTTCTTAGGATTGCGATTTTTGATCAACTCATTTGACCTTAGAAAAGGACTCTGATTCATTCCAGTTGAGTAAAACTTTTTTTTGCCCCGCACTGACACCTATACAAGGAGGCACACACCCTCACACGTACTCCCGCAGATACATGTTTACATACAACCCTTCACTCACTACCTCACTCAATCACTCAATAATTCACTCAAAAGCACACCTATTAAGAGAGAAAGAGAGAGAGTGTGTGTGTGTGTGTGTGTGTGTG
>CAKAKR010001712.1:59854-156478 GCA_916700685.1 Adelosebastes latens | reverse complement strand
GAATAAAGTGTAAAATAGCCAATATGTCTTGTTTGTTCCTTGTTACTGAAAGAGAGTTCAATCATCCAATCCACCAAACAACTCAAAACAAGAGTCAATACCAACAGGAGAATACACTGTTTACCATTGACGGAGCATTTTGGCAAAATTTTCTTGGGCGCTACCCACATAATCAGCTGTGCGGCCCATCCCACAAATGCATGATCCTTACAAGTTGGACATCATTGCGAAGGTAAATAAACAGGCTTTCCAACGATGTAAAATACAATGCCAATTAGCATTGTAAAAACAGAGAAATAATCGACCAAACACAAGTTTCCGAACTTTGTTTTTCCAATTTATATGATGGCCATTACCATGCTCTATTATGTTTTATAAATTGTTGCAGCAACTTTTGGGTAGTTGTTACATAGATTTGGTGCTAAATTTAGCCATTTTTTCCATTTGAGAATTGATAAAAATAATCAATAATCTCTCCAAAATACCACATTAAGACACTAAGACCTTGAGGACCACCATAGAAAAACCAGGCTGTGTTTTGGTTTCAAAAACTTTTGACATTTGGAGATTTCTGCAACAATTGCATTTTTCGGCAATTAGATTGCGAGCACTTCTGTTCTGGAAACTGCTCAGAAACCCCCTTATAGTCAATATACCTTGGAAAGCCTTTCATCTTCTGAATGTCCTAGGTTTTTAGTTTGTGGTTGTAAAGTTTCATGAGGCTGTTATTATCCTAGATGTCACCACGGGTCTTTTTATACAATGAGGTTAAGTTTCAAAAAATGGTCTCAAGACAATGAAATGGCTACGATGGGGACTGACATCACACATGAATGCAGTTGGGCTCATTGGATAGAACCCATTTTCCATCACATATCTTGAGGTCAAGATGACCCCATGCGACCCCATGGTTGGTACCAATGGATTCCATAGGTTTTTCTAGTTTCATATGATACATGTACCTTCACTCTAGCTCTATTACACATTAATAATTAGATTCCAGTAATATTAGAATTTAGTGATTAAACCATATCAGTCATCTTTAATGTAGTGAATAAGGACTAAAATCCATGGCAGTGAAAGTCGGTTGGGATTGCCTCAGAGGGCAATCAAACAAGTGATGATATCAGTCAAAAAAAACTTTTATCTGTAATGGTATGTCATTGGAGGTCAAAGATAATAATCTGTGCTTCAAGAGGCTTTAAAAGGACATTATTGTAAACCCTAAAAAAGTGCTGCAGCTGTACAATGCCAAATGTTTCCTCCCATCATTTTAGCATTCAAAATTCCTCAACTGCCTGCCAACAATGCAAGTGTTACACAAGCTAACAATCGCCATAAAAGGACAGCTGTATACAAGTCATCAAGAAAGATAAAATGTTAAAAGTAAAAAGGTATGGCAGACTGAATTAAAAAAAAACATCATCCTGTGTTTAATCACATCAAGACTATAGAGCTTCCTTAAGTGTGTTTAAATCATCATATAAACAACATAATGGTACAATTACACGTCCAGCTTATTACCTTGATAACTAATCAACAGGCTGCATGTTCTGCCATCCATGATGGGAAAGAGATTCCCCAATCTGGTCATTTGGAAATGGTAATTTAAACAAACAGTGATTGACCAAAGACCCTCTGCCCTTGAGATGTGTTTAGCATTTAAAGTTACTTTCAGTGATATCTTCCACCTGCAAACCCAGCGCAGTGTAAAAGCAGCTCGAGACTGGGCTACATGATGCCTCCACATTTGTGCAGCATGTAGACTACACTGCTGTACAGTAATGTAGCCTACTGTGAGTACTATTCGTGAATTAGACTCCCATGTATGATGTATTTAAAAAAAAAAATGTTTTAACATGATTTTAAGAATCATTAATCACAAGTTTCTACAGAACATTTCTACATGACAGCAATAAAACTTTCACATTTCCCTTTTTTGGACATAGATTTTATTTGTATAAGTTAGAATTGAACGAGTTCCCTCGACAAAAATCCAATGGGATTTTTCCATTTGGTTTTGGATTATTGCAGAAAATAAGCTCTGTGGCAAACAAACTTTTATGATGCGTACAAGTTTTGTTCCGCAAGATAATCTCTACAAATGAACACCACTTTTATGATTTTTGAAGTGTGAATGCAATCTGCAGAATTAAAAAAGATAACGTTAGGCTATAAACAAACTACAACACGGTCGCATGAATATACTGTATACAACGGGGCTGTAAAGGCGTGCATGACGTTTTGTAGTCTCATTTAGCTACTTGTTAGCAATCGCCATTTTTAAGACACATAACAGCTTCAAAATTCACAAGTGGGGTATTTACTGACGTATTTTATGTCATAGCACAAATCGTTAAAATCTCTTCAGCTTGTGTTAACCACAGACCTTATTTCAGGCATCCAGCTAAAAACACTGATTTCCAGATGACGAAAAAGGAAGTGCTAAAATGCTAACTCATTTCTGGGTTTTAGGACTCATGCAGCACTCTATTCTGAAATGTATTTCAGATTGTGTTATATTCTCTTACTAAAAATAGACATTACATTTGATCAAAGGTATTGTTCTAGAGAGAGAGAGAAATAACAAGACTATAGCCATACTAGCATACTTAGCATTTAGCTCAAATCAATGCTGTGCCTAATGTCAGCATGACAATGCTGATGTTTATCAGGCAATGTTTACCATGGTCACCATTTTCGCTTAGCATGCTAACATTTGCTAATTAGCACTAAAGAGGCTACTGATTACAAATGAGGCTTATGGAATACTTTCAATGATACAACTTTCAATGTCATTTTCACCTTACAAACGTAGTAGTTTTAAACCCAACCATGTTGTTTTTTCCTAAACTTAACTAGTGGTTTTATTGCCTAACCTAAGCAAGTGTTTTTTTTTACTTTAAGACATTAAGCATGTGTTTACTGCGACCACGCCGTGGGATCTGACAAAGCATCGGTATATGATGAGTTGGGATGGGAACGTGTTGTCATCTGGTTTATGTCAACATATTTCCCTTCAGTGAACATTTTTAGTCTGCTGGGAAATCCATTCCATAGTTGTCGAGATATTTCACAAAAAAAACTAAAATGTAACCTCATAGTGGCACTAGAAGAAAAGGTCATGGGATTACCAAAGTCAGCATGAATGTCATGACAAACTATCCAACAGTTGCTAAGATATTTCATTCAGGAGGAAAGTGGTGAACTCACTGACCACCCAAACGAAATTGCCATTCCTAGAGCTACTGAGCTCCTGTGGCAAAATAATACACCAAGAATCCATGCTTTTTTTTTCCTCCTCTCCCTCTCAACTGTTGAAAATCTGTATTCTTGCTAAAGTGAAAAAGTTTTAGCTCAACTTCAAATTTCCGCTGTGAGATTACCAAGACTCCACAGCAATCCCATCTTCCTCCTGTCCTGGCTTCACTGCTCTGGCCTCCAATCAAATTTAGCAGTGAACTTAAAATCCTTCTCATTACCTAACAGGCTTTACACAACTTGGCACCACCTTATATCAGCGAATTGCTGATCCTTTGTAATTCCATTAGGCCCCTGAGGTCCTTGGAGCGAGGTCTCTTAGTTGCACTGCACTCAAAGATTTGGAATCCAAGTGACCGGGTTTTCACTGTGGGTCAGGACATGCAAACTCTGAGTGTATAAAATCTCAACATGGGACCCAAGTCTTTTATGTGACATTTTATTGATTCATATTTGTGTTGGTCTCAGTTATTTTCCATTCTATTCTTATTTCCTCTTGGATGTTTACAGTATATTCCCCTTTTTATATCCTCTTTCAGTTTTGTGGCAAAGGAGTGCTACGTTTTAATTTTTTTTAAACTTACTATAAAATTACAAATGTGGTTTATTCATCCTCCACTTGTGTATGAGACGAGATGTGGCTCAAATGATGTGGCTCATGTTTGACGGCTTAAAATAAACTTCTAAAAAGAATTGCTAATTGTCAAAGTACACATGCGTTACATGCGTCCATATGTGCAACAGATCTGCTCTTGCCCTACTTGGGCAGGAAGCTGGAGTTAATTTGATGAGCAGAGAAGAGGGAGATGCTTACATCACTGGAAAAAAGAGCGGTGTGAAGCTGTTTAACAATTTCATAATTTCATAAACAGACAAGATGATCCTTCACAGAACAATCAGGCCACAAAGCAAGCACACGGTGCACCGTTGAGCAAAAGGAATGCGTGCAAACACAGGTGGTTTCCATTCCAGCTTTTCAGCTGAGCAGAGAAAGAGAATTATTAATTATTATATATGTTCAGCGGTGAAACGGCTAAAGACACAAATGTATCTGAGATCATGACATATGATTCAATTACGGAAGGGAAATGGTTATCAGGCGTATATGATGGTATTTGTTGTATACTGTCTGCAGTTTAAGTTCAGCAATGCAGGATGGGTATGCTTCACAATGCGCCTGGCACTGAAAGTGTTTTTTTTTTTTAAATACATTAAGCAGGGCACACAAGGTCCCTCGATTAAAATGGGAAACAAAAACAATGGAGCTCTGAAACAAGAGATAGCTTTGCTTACTGGTTGCTATAGAAGCAGAGGAAGCAGCCTTTGCTAAGCAGGAGGCCACCGTGGCACGGACACACATTCAAGAGTCGCTGGCTTGTTTGTGTTGATAATTGACTCTCTAATCATAGCGAGCTATTAATCTGGCATTACAATAAGTATTTCCTTTTTCCACAATTGTCTTTTTCAAGGGTCGCTGGCGATAGCTTCCGCGTGCAGCCTGTGAATTACTTTTGCAGAAGCTGAAATATCTTGACAACAACCTGGTTCCTTCCCGTTAAAACATAAAACGAACAGGTCTCCAAAGAGTCACATTGCAATTGGTTTGACTTTTCCCTGGCAGACGAACGTATCGGAATGAGGAGTGGAACATTGGTTGATTAAAGCCACATCCAGTGCTCTTTGTGGTGATGAAGCGAGCAGCTGGGTGATAATACCATAGAAATGAATCCCTGTGATGGACTGTAAGTATTTCCTTAAATGTGCATCTGTGGAGGATTTCAGTGACACTAAACATAAACTTAAGTGTATGGATATCATTATATTCTCCCCAGTGTGTTGTTGAGTAGAGCACTGATGTGACATTTATGTTGCACATTTTAGATTTTTGTCGTAGGCAGTAGGTAGATTTTGAGCAACTATGATTAAAAAAAAAGTTATTTTATAAAACTGTCACTATATCTTGACAGTAGTGCATGAGACAGGAAATCTAAAAAAAAAATCACATGCCTCCGTGTCCTCCGGAGGAAAACAACCGATCAGAGCTGAGCTGGAGCCTTGTCGTCTCTGAGCAGCTGTCAATCACTCGCAAACTCGGATCAAACAGTCAAATTAGGCAGCGCTGATCAAATATGTATCAATATTCTATTACTGTAATGCCTATTTCTTGCGTAAATGTTTTCAGAAACATCTTGTAGTGTACTGTTTAGCTGTAAAATAAGAAAGTTTGCGACGCGACAGCCATGTTGAGATCTCTTGAGGAAATACCAAGCACCGCCCACCAGCTGGAGCAAACTTTCTCATTTTACAGCTAAACAGTACACTACAAAATGTTTAACATTTTACGTGAGAAATAGACATTACAGTAACAGAATATTAATTCATATTACAGCCAATAGGAATGTTCTCCCTCTGAAATGACTTGAGATTTTTTAAAGTAAAAATAGGGAGGATTTCAGAACCAAAGTGGAGGGTCACGGGGTGCTCCTCAAGAAAAATTTGAGTTTCAGAGACTTTGTTTCCTGCATTCTGGTGATTTTTAAAGAATCAACATAGCAAAATAATAAGTACACTGCAACAGCATTTTTATCTTAAAAGCTTTTAATCTTTTTAATTCTTAGGAAAGAATAACTACTGAATAATTTGCCCGTCTGGCGTGAATTTGGGTGAATACCTGTCATAAACTAATATTCATCAGTTTTCATTCATTCCTTCATTCATTTTTTGCCCGTGCTTGAGTATTTCTTTCTCTTACTCTTCATTTCTCCCTCCTTCTCTCACCCACTGAAGGCCCTTTCAGACAAAATGCGACCACGGCACCACTGCGCTCTGAAACCCATTATTTCTAATGGCTTGTGTGGCGCCACGGCGGCTTTTCACTGCATCAGGCAAAGCCTAACTTTTGGCGCTGCACGCTGTGATGTGCGCTGAACTCGGCAGCGAGCTCAGCTCAAACCACGTTGTGTCGGGAGGTCGCGAGCAGCTCTTTTCTGCCAGGAACCAACATTTGTTGTAGCTTGGTTGTGGTGGAAACAGTAGGGCTTATACATAATGCACAGTGTCAAAATCAGGTTGTGATACCGTAAAGGAAGTAAGGTTTGAAAGATTGTCATAACTTGGGAGAAATACGGGAGAATTTTAGGTCGGGAAGAAACTGGGCGATGGCAATGAAAAACGGGAGTCTCCAGGGAAAATCGGGAGGGTTGACAAGCATGATATTAGTGCATGTGAGCGTGCCCCACTGGCTAGCTCACGGTCGCCGCTCTGCACTGCGCTCATACTGCGCTCATACTGCGGTTACTGCACTGTTAGTGCTGTTGGCTGCGAGCTGCTGGCTCAGCCGTCACCATGTTGAAAGCTGTATAGAGGCAATTGATATGCTCTGTATTTCGTATTGACCACCTTTAAGGACTTTGGACGCCAAATGTCTGCACTACAAAGGTGACACAGATACTGTTCAGTATAGTAGGCAATATTATGTTGTTATAAGCTCATAACATTAAGTGCGTTCTCATTCGCCTGGGGCATTGTCAATTTGCTCAAACCCTGACTGGCCCTAACTTCCTTCCTTCCTTTTGTGCAAAAATGCATTCGACAGGTCGGCTGTGAGGCTTTATTGCCGGTCTCATGTCCAAGCCAGTTTCCCCTTTGAATAATGTTTCCCCATATGTTTCCCATAGCTCTGGGGTTAGGTTGTGTTAAGGTCAGGCGTAGTAAAGGTAATTGGTAGGGGTTACGGCTAAGGGTGGGTTAAGGTAAATCAGCAACAGCAACACGGATGTTTTTTTCTTGGCAACAAACCTACACGTGACTAACAAGAAGTATAACTCAGCCGTGGCTCAGCAAGGCTGTCCAGGGAAACACAAAGAGGGAATGTGGTACTAAAAAGACAGTAACTTTTGAAGATTCCCATTTGATTCGGCTAACCGCGGCCAAAGCCTCATAATAATTCCGATGGAAGGATAGAAGGAGGATTGTGGATTTTGTTCCCTACTTCTTAATGGACGGCTATAACCCAAAAACTGATGCAGATGCAGTTATCTTAATACTGCATTGAGTGTCTGCATACATAGACAAGTTCACACAGTTGTGAGTGCATTCAGTCCCACAAGTACTGACATTAAAATCGGGGTGCACACAGACCCCGTCTATCATGCGCAGATGACAAGATTTCTGTTTATCATGTTTAACACAGACCCTCTCAGGGCCACTTGGACACGGAACATAAAAATCAGCTTTTACAGTGCAGTCACAATAAAAGGGGATTGTTTCATGGCCAGAATGGACAGGAGGAATGATCACCTCAACCAACAACTCTTCCAATGTACACTGAAAGAGTTCTAGGTTTTATTAGAGTATTCTAATAAGACAGACTTTTACAAATTAACCTTTAAAGCAGCAATAGGCAAGATTGGAGAAAATATGATTTAAAAAAGTTATTTTTATAAAACGTGAGACAGGTAATCTGAAAAAAAATCATGTTCCTCTGTGTCTTCCGGTGCTCCTAATGGCATCTGCAAGCTTTCACAGACCGGAGGAAAACAAGCTGGAGCCTTGCCGTCTCTGAGCAGCTGTCAATCACGCACAAACTCCGATCAAACGGTCAAACTAGGCAGTGCTGATCAAATGTGAATCAATTTTCTGTTACAGTAATACATATTTCTCATCTCAAAGGTTTTCAGAAAAATCTTATAGTGTACTGTTTAGCTGCAAAATGACAAAGTTTGTGACCCGGACACCATGTTGAGATCAGTTGAGGAAATACCAAGCACCACCCACCAGCTTGAGCAAACTTTCTCATTTTACAGCTAAACAGTACACTACAAGATGTTTCTGAAAACATTTTATGTGAGAAATAGGCATTACAGTAACAGAGTATTGATTCATATTTGATCAACGCCTAGTTTGACCGTTTGATCGGAGTTTGTGAGTGATTGACAGCTGCCTCTGTTGAATAAACAGCCAATAGCAACGCTCTCTCTCTGAAATGACCTGTGATTGGCCAAAGTCTCCCGTCACGGGCTAGATTCAACAGTCAACAATTAACCTAACCTTCATGTCTTTGGACTGTGGGAGGAAACCACGGTACCTGGAGTTAACCAATGCTAACACGGGGAGAACATGCAAACTCCACACAGAAGGAACACTTGAATTAATATATGCTGAAAGGTTATTGTGGAATTTTTGCCCAATGTTGACAAAAACATTCTGCCTATACTAACACTTTAAAGACACAGGCCATTGACAGTTCATTCAAATGTTGCCTGCTTATTAGTCTTTGTCATAATAGAAAACATAACTCAAAATCTCAATACCAGCAAACCTGCTTTCAGTCATTGCAGAAACACAAATATCCCCTTTTGGCATTTCGAGTGAGACAAGCCAAAGTTGGGACTTAGGTGTACTTCAGTTTGAGTAAGTATCAACGTTTCACAAATAGACCTAATTAGGAGCTTCTCTTACTAAAACGATAAGATCTCTTGTAATACTCCCCAGCCACAGTGATGAACTATTAGGGTCCTGGCAGTGTTTCACTGCAGTTTAGTTACACAAACCTCTGTTCCTGCTCCAACTTAATTAGACGGAGTCAGAATTTTCTGATTAAAACAAAGCCTTTGCCAGGATCGCCGGTCTTACATCATGAAAGTATTATGCAGCAGAGACGTCTTTGGAGGGATTCGGATGGATTTAAAAGTATGAAATCTAAACTTTCACATCGTTGGCAAGACATGGATAATTAGTACGTGTGTCTTTATCTTACGTTGCTGTCTATAGTGAATACAGTGATCTGTTCTCATTCCAATCATAATGTGCCACAACATGTCACATTTAGCAATGTGAAGTATGCTAAGTAGATTTAATTGTATTGACTTAAATGATGAGTGAAAAAGGGAAACTGCTCCTTTTTTATTAAGCTTATAGCCCAGAATGAGAATTGCAATGGGATTTTTTAACCGATTACAAATTGTTTGCTAATGGTAAACAGAAAAATATGACTTTTAAATTACTCAGATGTAGGTTAGTGGACATCATAGAAGGGTATTTCTGTGGAATGTATGAACTGTGAACATTTTGTCTTAATTTCTCACTGTCTCTTACTGACACACACACACACACACTTAACACACAAAGTACATTTCATTTGCATACTATATTTGCATACTACAGTTGCATTGCATTAGTTAGTTTCATACACAGCTGGTACCACATTAGCATTTCCCATCATGCAGCACACAAGCATCCTTTCAGTGACACTGACAACAAGCGATACCTCAAACTGAATGCAGCCAAGTGAGACTAATACAGGAACACAATAGCACATCATCAACAGTAACAACTTTATAAAAGGAAGCGCTGTGATTGGCCGCACTAAATAGTAAACCGCGTTCTCCTGTTTTATCATCGGAAATCCCCCGCTGAGCATGAAAACAACATGTTCCCCCAAGAAAAACAAAACAAATCAAAATAAAAGAAGACAAAAAAACAAACTGTCACAATAACAGTCATTTTTTGGATGTGTTCCCAAAAACTGTTATCAGGCTCCCAGTTTTCACACACTTAAGCCCCAGCCAGCCAGGCCCTGTCACTCGCCATCTTGTCCTGAGTGCTGAGAGGCCCGTGCTTCTGGTTTCCAAAATAAGTCATCAACAGGAGCCTCTCTGTGGGACGAGACAAAGGGAGGCTGATAGGAGCCCAGAGCTCTCACATTATGGCCCCCAAACAGCTGAAGACAACCGCAACAGGCTGAAGCTCTGCTGGACTATAGCATTTGAATAGGGATATTGGACTCTTAAAGCGCTTCTAACCATGAAAAAGCCTTTAAATGCCAAGCATCAGGCCAAAACAAGTACAGTACATTTTGTTCCCAAAAAATTCCCCCTCCCAAACTGCTATTACTGGCATACCCTATCTGGGGTCAGTCATTTAAAGTCTTTTAAATTTTAATTCTTTTTTAATTTTTTGTATTTAAATTCTGCTTTTCATGGATTTTTTTCCCCATACAACTAATGTTATAAATGTAGTTAGGTATAATTTAGGGCTGTCAATCGCATAAAATATTTAAACAAGATTTATCCCAAATTTTATATCTGTTCTAAATGTACCTTAAAGGGAGATTTGTAAAATATTTAGTACTCTTATCAACATGGGAATGGGAAAATATGCTTGCTTTATGCAAATGTATGTATATATTTATTATCGGAAATCAATCAACAACACAAAACAATGACAAATATAGTCCAGAAACCCTCACAGGTACTGCATTTAGCATAAAAAATATGCTCAAATTATAACATGGCAACAACAGCTGTCAGTGTGTCAGTGTGCTGACTTGACTATGACTTGCCCCAAACTGCATGTGATTATCATAAAGTGGGCATGTCTGTAAAGGGGAGACCCGTGGGTACCCATAGAACCCATTTTCATTCACATATCTTGAGGTCAGAGGTCAAGGGACCCCTTTAAAAATGGCCATGCCAGTTTTTCCTCACCAAAATTTAGTTTTAATTTCAAGTTTGGAGCGTGATTTAACCACCTTCGCGACAAGCTAGTATGACATTGTTGGTACCAATGGATTCCTGAGGTATCTTCATTCTAGCTTTAAAACTCAGCCCGCTACAACCTCCAAAAGATTGATTGTGTTAAAGCGTTAAAGACATTAGTGGCGTTAAAACCAATATCCGTTAACGCGTTATTATCGCGTTAACTTTGACAGCCCTAGTGCAATTATAGCTGCAAATAGTTTTGTGTGTTTTTTGACCTGCAAATACTGCCATGCGTAACTTGTTTCTGCTGTCGATAGTTCAAAAAGGGTCCTTCAAATAGGCAAACCCCACTCATTTTACAGAGAATATGAGTAGGCGACATATTCCTATTACTGCAGGGGTCTAAGAACACAATAAGTCTGAAATTCTTATTATAGTAAGGTATCAGTCCACATGAAATGGATCAACATGATCAACATTGAAATCTAATGCACCTATATCACAGTCCCAGAGATAACTGTAATTCAGCCTAAATTGTTACATAATAAAAGCATAACAAATATTAGGCTGATGGGATCAGCGGTATGCGAGATTAGCAGTGGACAGACAGACACAGAGATGAACACACTCATGCACACACGCACACACACACACACACACACAGGACCGAATGCATAATCCCCTGGTGGAGATAACAATCAAATGTCACACCCTCACATATAGATATATAACACAGCACACACCAAATCAGAGCTGTAACACATCCAATATTTGGATGAAATTAGTTTTGCACATTTTTGTCATTTGTCATGTGAAGCCTAGTTTTAGATTTCCAGCCCCTCATTTTGTAAATATTAAATACACAAGGGTTGACGGAAGCATAACTGGATGGTTGCCATAGTAGCAAAGCTCAGGGAAGCAGCTGTTGGCTGGTCTTCATCAGAGGTGGGGTGGTCAACCTGACGAACATTTGGTACAGGTTAGCATCCTTGAAGTCTTTTGTCTTGTAAAACCCCCAAACGTAGTTTGAGAACGTTTCCAATGAGGCATAAATCTCACCTTTGTGTCACTTGTTGAAGGTTTTGAGTGTGGAATGGACTCATTGTTGCTCCTTTTGGCCATTTTTAAAAAAAAAAAAAACACCCTCTATAACTGTCATTCTCAACGACCGCCAAGTACCGGTAGGTGATTTTCGCCCTCCGGCCTCAGGAGGCAGTAATGAGGCCCTCACGGTTTGGTGCACCACAATAAGGCAAAGACGCAGCTACTGGAAAACTTACTTGGGCAAGTGACAAGGAGAGATTTATGCTTTATCTGAAGTGTTTTCTCACAATATTATTTTTTTTTCCAAAAGAAAAGATGAAGATTAACTGGAGGGTTTGGCAGGGCAGCTGCTTACCTGAGCTTTTCTATGGGAACCATCCCTGACTGCAACCATGCAGTGGATGTAAGTGTCCCAGACAAAGCTAGCATAACTGGTATGTTAGATGGAAGTGCAAACTTCACATCCAGGAGTTGGTAAGTGAAATGGAATAGCATGTTCTAATGACCTTTGAACTGTAAATCAGAACACAAGAGAAAGTCAACGAGCCTTTCTGCGAGAAGAATTTGATTTCTTCCACTGTCAGTGCATTTAGTTTGGCAGTCGAAAGGAAAGACTCTTGGAGACAAACAAAGAGGAAGGAGCAGTCAAGAGAAGCAGAGTAAAGGCACCTCCGAGAGGAAGCCAGACGCAGCCAGATAGAAAGGGAAGAAGGGGATAGACGGCGCAGAGTGAAGAAAGAGACGAGGAGGAATGGCAAACGCTGAAGAAATATCAGGACGGCTGCTTGGAGAGAAAGAGCAGCTCCTCTCACCGAGTGCCTATTTGCTCTGGTACAAATCACTGCTAGGCTCGGCAGGCCCAGAGGGGAAAGCACTTTTCTTCACCTCATCGTCAGGCCTTGGAATCCCGTTCCACTTTTCCAGATGGCTTCGGCAGCAGCAGACTGAGCTGGTCCTGCTTCCGCTGACCCGCCCAGTTATCCCATCTGTCCAACCCAAGCAACCCAGTCACTACTGGCTGCAACTGTTTGGGACAGGGAACTTAATCCCAGTCCCTCGCTGGAGACCAATTTGTGAGGTGGTTTGATGGAAATCCCTACCCCCATCTCTGGCCCTGGTTCTCCCGTACCCAGCAAATAGCCTAATTGATTTATGGTTAACCAAGGAGGAGGGATAGGGGGGGAAGGACTGAAATGTCATTTTCTCACTTCTCTGTTGGCCTGAATGTCGATATAAAGTGCATACAATGTAGCGTAGCCACTCTCCTGGAGTCAAAGTAAACTACTCTATATTTGACAGGATAATCTTTATGTAGGGTGTACCTCTGGCACATTTATTCCTGGCTGACAGACATTGTCTGGCAGTACTCAAGACTGAACACGAAGCAAATTCTAGAGTTAGAAGGACTGCGTACAAAGTCAACTGAAGCGTACCCTATACCAGACGTAAATTGAGGCAAAGATACCTCCACTTATCTCACAGGTGTTTGCTTTCTGCCCAGAATGATAACATGTTTGCCTGATGGGGTGAAATCAAAGTTTAACATTCCCTCAGATTGGGCTGCGCCGCGCTGCTATTCTTTGCTGGAACCGACATTAACTCTGCTCCACAAGCAATGGGGCAGTGGCTCGTTTCAGTCTGTGGTAATATTGGATTTAAATGTTGATTTCGAAAACATTTTTTCTTTCCAGACAGACGGAATAAGAAACCAACAAGATAAGAACATAGATTTGTGGTCTTTTTATTTCCTTATGGCCTAATAACATTGGACACTGTCCACACACCGTTAAATATGCATTTTCTGTTACGCCATGTACAAAAACCACGCACCTATCAGCTGTGCGGTCAAGATCAGACTGGAGACATAGCCGTTTAAAAGATGGGTGAGTAGTACTCGCTATCTTCCGAAGTAAATATCGCATTATCAAACCTGTATTTTCTGAAACAGAAAATACAGGTTGCGATATTTACTGAAAATTACATACAATACAGCCAACAGCAGCCTAAGTAAACTTCCAGGGGATCTCCTGGTGATCTCCCTCTAGCCTGCTGCCTCCTTATTTATTTTTTTGTGACGAAATGAAGAGGCGTCATATAGATAACTCCTCATTTCAACTTCACCGATCAGCCGTTCCTCATCCGTTGCGGCGCTTTCAAAGCTAGCGACAGGAATAAATAGAAACAGCGCATCTAACAAAAGTTCGGATCAAAACGGCGTGCTGTGCAGCGCTTCGTAGCTCGCGGCCAGTTATGACATTCCAACAGAAAAAAATGCAATCAAACTGATTTTGTTGCTGACGCTTGCTTGTTACATTCTGTTTGGAGAGTGTAATATGTAAGTTACATGCCTCCCAATACATTAGACCTCTCTGCGCTGGACACATTGCATTACCTCTAGCTTTTTTTTTGTGAACCCCCATCCTTAAAGTTCAAACTGCGCCTATGATGTAGGGAACATTGGGAAAACACTATTTGACCAAATATCGGAGTAATGCAGATTAATTTAGGAGTAATTCCAGACATGACTGAACACCAATCTCTTGGGATATGTTTTTATGTATTAAGCACATTAACAAATTCTGATTACCTTATAAGTCCAATGACTTTTGTTTGTGGTACCGGGTCTTGACAAAACTATCTGACACACCACATAAGGCATACTAGTGTGTCACAAATGCTTAATTGAGACATCCCCCACTCTGCATGCAAGGGGACACTTGAGACTATTTATTGAGGCTTGTGGGGCTCTAGGAGTCCTCTCAGTTTCCACCAGCTGAAAAGGACTTTCCAGCGAGATAGGAGCAGGCTGGAAAGCACAGCCAAGTAAGAGCCAGGTTTTGGACTCCAGGCCAAAAATTTCCCCAGCTGCTTCCAGCAAGCAATATGCAGACCCAGGTGTTCAGGCAAGATTTGAAACCCAAGCCCAGCAGTTTAACTGTTCCGCAACCCCCAATCCCATATCTTCCCTCTGTTTACCCCGCCACAAGGCTCCTTACCCCATTCTTTCTGGCTGAAGCAGAAAAAGTAGTCATTGAATTGCATACATTTGTTGCACATGTCAACACAGTGTACACTCTTTTCATTCTTATAATTGTGTCTGAAATGTGTTTTATCATAATAATTATTATGTGTTGCTTCTGTCTTTGATAGTTAAGTATTTAGTGAAGCACTGGTACCTATTTCAGCCCGTTCTCATTCCCAACTTGTCAAATACGGCAGCTTGGTCAGTGGCCCTAAACGTCAAACTATGACGCTCTACGTGGCCGTAGTTAAAATGAAAAGTCAATGTTGACTTATTTTAACCCTCTGAGACCCACAATAGACCCGTTTTGTCTTTTTTAGGGGGGTACAGGGGGTCTTTAGGGGGAGAAAGCAGGTCAACAGTAGATGTCACATAGAAGTGGTGTCTTGTCATAAATCAGTCATAAACATGAATTAATTAATTGATAGAATTGATGGAGACCGGTGTTTGTGCCCCGTGCATTAAGTTTCACTTTCACGCTACAATCAGTTCATGTCCCCTTATTGCAATGTTCATTTTCACTTTCCAAATGTATGGTTTTAAGCCCAACCATGTTAATTTTTCCTAAACATAACTAAGTGGTTTTGTTACCTAAACCTAAAGAGCCAAGGGGCGTGACAAAGCTGCAGTATGTGACAAGTTGGGATGAGAACGTGTTGGACTCACTGTGTGTGTGTGTCAACTACACAGAGTTTAGCTGCACTTCTACTGGGGCCTATGTAGTTGTTGCATCACAACCTTACGGAAGTCCTGGCGGCTCGTTCAAAGTCATGGAAATCTCACTTTCTACAATATGGGACCTTTAAGACAGCCAGAGAGCTGTATGTCAGAGCACCAGAGCATTGCCTATATCCACAGGTTTGATACATACCGTTTTAACCGTACAGTAATAGACTTTTACTGCCATAAAGTGCATTGAAGGAATGCCAAAGAAAACATCAAATCTTGAATTATATTCATGTATATCAATCCAAAATCAAAACAAGGGTAAGTATTGTGCTGAAACAAAATTCAATGTAGCATCTATCACGTTTCCACTTGTCAAAGAGACAACTATGACTCAATAATATTCATTAGGAAATTAATTTATTAAAGAACACCTATTATGGATCAGTGCTTTTTCCCTTTCCTTTAGTGTGTTGTATAGTTTTTTGTGCATGTAAAGGGTCTGCAACGTTACAAAGCCCAAAGTCCACGCCAAAGGGAGTTACTCCACAGAAACACTGCTCCTGAACTGCCTGAAACGCCTTGTTTGAAGTCCCGCCTTTTCTTATGTAACTTGGTGATGTCACCAAGTAACACATTAGCATAATACCTGGCCAGCAGCTGGTTTGGCACGCCCTCAAACAAAGCTAGTTAGAGCGTAGCTTGAGCGGACGCCGAAGAGTTTGGTTCGATTGACCAATCACAACAGAGTGGGCCAGCTGACCAATCAGAGCAGACTGGGCTTTTTTGGATGGGGAAGTGCAGGAGCTCAAACAGAGCATTTCAGACACAGGGTGAAAAGAGATGCTGCAGTACAGCCGGTATGAGGAAAGTAATGTTTTTTGAACATTAATGTTCTAGTAGAAACCCAAAATACAAGTTTGCACCTAGGTCCTCTTTAATTTGGAGACATCTCGATACTAAAACACAGCTGCCAGCCAATAGCTAACACGGTGCCCCTCCCTGATTAATGCGAAGGAATACAATTAATTAATTCATGCAGACAAATGAAGTAATTCCAGAGCATGAGTTACTTATTCATGTATAAAACATTCCATTTGGAATTAGTTGCATGTCACAAGTTGAATAAGGGAGGTAGTTAAATGTATGTGTGTGTGCGCGTGTTTGTATTAAAGGGGGGAATTAGGTTAATGAGAAAAGTTCACACAAAGTCCAACCTCCCTGATTCCATCTTCAGCTTGTAACACAAAGGCAGGCAGAGTCCACATGCAGTTGCAGGGAAGAAAGGCGAGGTGACAGGTTCAAAAGTTCAAGCACTGCTTTAGACTCACTTTGCATGCCACTACCATTCGGCACACCCTGATACTTTGGAAATGTCAGGGGGAACCTCATTTACTGTTCTGTATTAAGCTCTGGGTGGCAAGAATCTCCACAGGGGAATACCAAAATGGGAATGAGAGGAGAGGGGGTTGATGTTGCGAGAAAAAAAAAAAAAAAGAAGCCCTGTGCCTTCCACGTCCTCCCTGATGAATTTGTAAAACAGATCCACGATGTGTCACAGAAGACAAGTTGTAGCACGGCCCCCTTTTCAGATGCGCTAATCTCTGAATGGTTGTTTTCATCACATGAGATACCATGAAATCAATTCCTTCACCTGTGACCTCTTCATGCTACGGGTTATTTAAGTGTCACAACAAGGAAAATAAAATATAAAATTCTCTGGACAGAGCTCATTCCCTACACAATGCTAAACTTAGACTGCATAAAATTATTTTTAATGTGTACCTATGGCTGATAAACACCAAATACCCTTGGTAAATCCAGGCAGTTCATTCATCTTTCTACATGCATATTCAAGTCAAGTCAAGTCAATTTTATTTGTATAGGTGGAGCTTGTAAAGAACAGAGTGTAACAAAATAATTAGGTCTGTCAATTGATTAGATTATTTAATCGTGATTAATCGCATGATTGTCCATAGTTGATCGAGATTAATCGCACATTTTTTATCTGTTAAAAATGTACCTATACTCTTATCTCTTAACAACATCGGAGTGGACAAATATGCTTGCATTATGTAAATGTATGTATATATTTATTATTGGAAATCAATTAGCAACACAAAACAATGACAAATATTGTCCAGAAACCCTCACAGGTACTGCATTTAGCATAAAACAATATGCTCAAATCATAACACTGCAAACTGCAGCCCACCAGGCAACAACAGCTGTTAGTGTGTCAGTGTGCTGACTTGACTATGACTTGCCCCAAACTGCATGTGATTATCATAAAGTGGGCATTTCTGTAAAGGGGAGACTCATGGGTACCCATAGAACCCATTTTCATTCACATATCTTGAGGTCAGAGGTCAAGGGACCCTTTGAAAATGGCCATGCCAGTTTTTGCTTTATTTATCCTTCTTCACAACAAGCTAGTATGACATGGTTGGTACCAATGGATTCTTTAGGTCTTCTTCTTTCATACGATACCAGGATCTTCACCTAACTTCAAAACTGAGCCTGCTACAACCTTAAAATCGCAAGTTGCATTAATGCATTAAAGATATTAGAGGCGTTAAAACAAATTTGCGTTATATAGTGCAATTGTTGTCACTATAGCACCATCTGTGTGTTGTAAACTGACTTCGACATCTACGTAAAATGCAGATGCAGTGCATGTTAAGTCTTACCAACGTGAATGGGTGAATGCTGACATGTAGTGTAAAGTGCTTTGAGTGGCCAGAACACTAGAAAAGCGCTATGTAAATGCAAGTCCATTTACCATTTAGTCTCTTAGGAAAAAGTATTTTTGGGCCCAATGGCATCACGTCGTTTGGCCACTACAAAAATTTGCTTTACAGCCCAGAACTCTTCCTGCAGACTTGGGAAATCCTCTGAAATCGAGGTCCGTCCGAATATTTTTTCCCCGGAACGAATGTTCCACAGGGGTGTCGGACTTGGTGTGAAATGGCTTTAAATCTGCTGAAAATAAAGGTACATTTTGCTTTCTATTTCATTGAAATGCCAAAAATCCAGAGCAGGATAAATATGCATCAGAATTAATAAGCAGCATCAGAATCTGAATCGATCAAATTTAAAATATAAAGAACTATTTCTAAAAATAAACGGCCTTTTTCTAACTTTTTTTAGCCTATTTTCATCACTTGTCAACACTTTCTCAGGATCCAGACTGCATGCCTCGAGTCAATACAGTCACACACGAGGGAAGATGCGTGATTTAATCCAGGTGTGGACATGACATGTGTGTGAACATCTACATTTGTCTTCCTGTGACTTTGTGTTGAGTCTATATGTGGGAGAGAATCAGATGGAAAGATATAGAAGCGAGGAGGGAAAAGGAAGAGACCAGCCTGAGGTTTCCATTACTGTGCACCTCTGCAGCACGGAGGGGCCTTGCCACGTCACGGAGCTTTTTGTCGTGTGGCGGGTAGGGATCCTTGGCCGGTCTCCAGCCTCCTGACTGCCTGTCTCCATGCCTGAAGTGGCTCCCTGCCCACCAGCTCACTTTTAATTAGCCTTTATAAGTCAAACACACACTGAGGAAGTCCAGAAGCACCGTATCAAAACCTTCTGGAGGTTTTATCCCTTAACCCTCTTTCTTTGGTTACCTTGTATGAGTCGCACAAATCTGTCTTCATGACATCCTGGTAACATTAAGGCTTATGAGACAGTTTTGGATCACATTTTATCCTCATTTTTAAGTTTTTCAGATTGCAATGCACAACTGTCTCAGCTCTCCCTCTGGTTGGTTGGACATGATGTGGCTGTAAAAGAAGAATGTTGGAGTAAAACGTGTATGTTGATTTATGATGTGATATGTGACTTGACATTTTTACCGCAGCGCTACTGTCAGGGCGCCATGGTCATTAGGCAGCATATTCAGTTCAGTCAGTCAGGCTTGCGACACTCCTCCTTCTGTCTACTATCAAACTACGTCAAAGAGACATCTCCATCTGTTGTGTTTTACGCAGCCCCGCGAGTTCCAACTCTGTAGAATCTGTAGGTGATTAAACACATCTTGTATCGCGGCAAACGAGTCTGACTCGGGGCAAAGTTATGCAGATGCGGCTACGTGTGTGTGTAGGAGTAAATCTCAGCGGTCTTCGTGTGGCTTCAATCTAGGTGACAAAGTAAACTCTCCTCGAGGGAGATGCGCAATTTGACGTAGGAGGAGAGGGGAGCGCTTTGGCAAATCCGCTGAAATCCTGACAGCATGAAAACAAGACAAATGAATAGTAACGACCATGACTCATGACTCAGGATTAAGGCTTATTGCTTACTGAGTCATCGATACTCTGCCGTGCCATTAGAAGATATTCCTTTCCACTCAATCCTAGCCACAAACACACTCTTTAGCCCATCTTTAAAACGATAAGATTAAAACAAGTCTTAACGAGCAAAAAACTATTTGAAAAGACACAGCAGGAGACAAAAAAAAGCAAAACATTAACAACTTTTTTTTTTATTGTTACTGCAGGCTACCAATTGAAAGGAAAACACAGTATTAATAACTCCCCATATTGTTTTGTTGACGGCAAAAGAGCCCTGAGAAACGAACACTATTTTAAGTGCTTTGGTATGCGGTCGGAAGGCCAATTGGACTGCATGTGTCATATGCTGAAATCAAGCAGCTGCAAAATTACAGTAGCGTGCCCTCACCGCAACCGACTGGAGCTGTGCAATTAATCAGAGGTTAACCCCACAACCCTACAAAACTCGTGCATAATCTCTAATTTACGTACCTTCTCTCTTTACATGCACAAACACACACACACACACACACACACACAAACAGATTGAGACACTGAAGCCTCAAACGTAGTCGCAGACTGGAAGTACTCCCAAAAAGAATGTGGGTAAACATGTCCTATAAGTAGATGTCATATGTTCTATAAGTAGACGTCAGTACACCGAGGCATCTAATGAAAATGTTTTGAAATATATCATGCGGAAAATAATAACTTTTATAGAAAGGGAGCTGTTGTTTTCATACACAAACATCTCAGATTTACTGATAATGTTATGAAAGACCTTCCAGCTGGGCAACAGATCCACAGATGAGGTGCAGAATTATAGACCCCTTTTTATGTAAGTAAACATGATGACGTATTTTGTGGGCAGAGCATCAAGTGGAAGAAGAAAAATTCTCTGAATACGTTAGTTAATGTTGGCTAGAAAGTTTTGTTGGCTTGTTTTTTTAACTCTTACTACCACCTATCAGGTTAAAACAAACTCTCAAAATCACTTTAAAAAGCCAGTAGACTCATGTCTGAGCCTAACTCTGCTCGTTTGACAGTGTTGTATCCTTGAAAGGTAGCGGTAGGGATGTTTTAATGCCACATCACTTGTGTATAAAATCCCCTGTTCTTCCATAAAAAGCCAGTCTCTTGTGCCAGGTTGCATACAAGAGCTTCTCGGTAATGCCTAGTACATTATGACCTCACGTTTTCATCCAACGGTACTTGTATTAGTTGACTTTGCCCCCTTGGAAGTGCTTACGCCACTCCATCAGCACATGAAATATTGCTGCTGAGCATTGCTTATGGCAGCTAAAGATGAAGAGTCTGCTTTGTGAGCAATAACCTTGTATTGTTTGAACAAACTTTGAGTGAGGTGGCTCGGTGGTACGGTCTCTGTTTGTATGCACAAATGGAATGCAGCCCTTACTTGTCCTTGGACGTACCCTTGTTTGAGTCAGGGATTCTTAAAAGCGGTTCATTTCAGTTCATCCTGTTCGGAAGAAAATCTCTCCTTTTCTTCAAGTTGGTTTCGGTGATGGCCCCTTGTTCGTTTTATTCTATTGCAAAGGAAGGAGGAGAGAGGGGGGGGGATCCTTCAACATCCTGGTCATGGATTAGGTTCTTAGAGGATGACATCATCTTCTGGGGCTTTGCCCTGCTATGTAGCATTGTGCTGCCCTTGGATAAGGGGGGAGCTCTGGCAAGGATGCGCTCAGGCCACAAACAATATCAGTCTGGAACAGAGAATGCCACCTCTCAAATTTTCCAACCAGATAGGTTGTAAAAGCACGTTTATTTATTTCCCCCAAAAGACTTTTCTTCTGAAACCAAATGCGCTTCCTGATGTTTTCTTCTTCTCTATATCATTATTCACGGTAGTGACAATTTGGATATATCTGGATTTCTCGTTTACCAGAGGATGATACTCAAAGCTGACGACGGGGAACTTAAAAACATGGTCGATACAAGACCTGAATAAAAAGATTAAACATCAAAATTCAATGTCCTCCTTTTACATTCACACCTGTTTGGTTCCCTGTACAAGATACACAATTTCTTCTGTTAACAGCCAACAGACACAGAGATCTACTGACTTCTGGTTTCCCACTTCAGGGAGCTCATGGATTTTACCAGAGGAAGAGCAAAATCAGGCAATCTGCAATTGCAGGATTAGTTTTAAGCCGTTAGTGAAATCCAGTTGTGCAGAGCTTTGTGTGTTTCACTGTTAGTGTAGCAAGAAGTAGCTAATGAGATAACGCTCCCTTGTGAAATGAACTTCCAACCTGCAGATGGTACTGAGTCAAGAGTTTGAGCTATGGGTAGATGACATCATCTCAGAGTTCCACTATTGCTTTGTGCTGCTACAAAGCTGTGTGGAGGTATTTTATAGTGACTAGTGAACTTTTATAGTGTATAGTGTCTATTACAAACACTCTCTTCCTTAAATTTACTGTGAGAAACTTTTAACTGGTTATGAAACAGGTTCTATTTAACACTGATGCCTCTTTTTGACCTACATAAGAAAACAAGTCCATCACCTATTTCTATATAGTTATTCTTAATGCTTGTCATCGGTGCCAAAGGGTCAGATTCCGTGCAAAATCAGACCAAATGATGCAGGTTCACAAGAAACTCCTTCAGCTCAGACTCCAGTGGGACCTCCGGCAGAGACCAGCCCACCGTGGACAGACCCAGAATCAGCTTTGCTGCCGCCCTCGACCTGCAGTCGGAGCTCCAGCTCGAGGTGGAGAGCTCCGCACCCGGCAGCAGCCGGCTCCTCCTCTGGCCAGGAGCTTCGCCTCGCTGCTCCGCCAGTCCCCGACACCGACACCATGCTCCACCAATACAACCTGGGCCCGCTGGAGGGAAAGGGGGCACAGGAGAACCAGAACCAGGACTGAGTGGGGTAGACTGTCAGACCCTGCTGCAGTAGAATGAGAGGTTTTCTAATGGGAATCTGGTGCTCAGAAACATTCCCGCTTTTGTCCACATGGACCGCCAAAATCAACACCAAATGAAAGTTCTTTGTATTAGCTTTAAAATAAAGCGCTGACTTTCATGCATGACCCTCAGCAATGACATAAAGACTCTAAACAAATGGGAGATTATTCTCTGAATGAAGGGATTTCAAGATTTTTTTAATTGAAATATTTGTTTTAGTCCAGTAAGCAGAAGTGAAGGAGTGGCGTTTAGCGGGGACATTTTTCAGAAGATTGGTGATGTTTAACATACTGTATAGTTGTAAACATCAGCTGAGTTCCTTTGCACATTTTGTCAAAAGTTGAAACCTTTGATTTTTGATATTTTAGAACTTCTTTTTAAACTCATTTTGTATGTATACATACACACTTCATCTTTACTGATTTACCTAAAGCTTCAGGATACGGAAGGTTTTTGTCATCATTGGGCAAAAATTCCATAATAACTTTTCAGCATATTGTAATTCAAGTGTTCTGAGCGAAAACTAGACTTCTGCTCAGGCATTACAGTAACAGAATATTAATTCATATTTGATCATTTGTTTGGTTGGAGTATGCGAGTGATTGACTGCCGGCCCATAGGCGGCAGCTGGACGGCACGCTCCAGCTCAGCTCTGATTGGTTGTTTTCCTCCGGTCTGTGAAATCTTTCAGATGCCATTAGGAGCACCGGAGGACACAGAGGGACATGGTTTTTTACTGTCAGGATATAGTGTCCGTTTTATATAAATAACTTCTTTTAATCATATTTGCTCCATTTCCACCCACTGCAGCTTTAAACAAATATAGTATTTAGTACAGCCATAAAGTCATGGTGTAAATACTAAATTAAGGAATGAACAGCCATTACTCTGATTTAGATTATTAGATTAAGTAAGTAAGCAGTGGCTTTGACTAAGATTGAAGGATAAAGGAGTTTTTCATAAGCAGCTAGAATGAGAAGATAACATCAGTATCCCGGCCTGCACTTCTCTCTTCAGACATCTGGAATGTTATACTTCAACAGTGAGGTCTTTTATTAAGTTTCACCATTTCTAATCAGATCCTTTAGTGTTTTGTTGGGCGTGGTGCACCACAGAGAACAGAAGCATGCTGATGTCACTGTTGACATTGTGGTCACTTAAGATAATCTAATTAATAGGATTCATTAAGATTATCAGTAATGCACCATAAAATCTTATTTAGCTAAAGGTCAAAATGAGCTGCATGTAGATCAAGATATGCAAGATAGCCAACTAAAAATGCTTGGTCGCTCTAAGTGTGTTGGAAAGTAATATCACAAGTGTAAGAATTATTCTTTCACAGTCATGAGCAGTTGAGTTGCCTGAGCCTCTGTGGGAAAGCGTGCTGGACAGGAGGCTCCTGCCTTTCAGTGGAATCAGGAGAAGACCTCTTCTGAGTAAAAAAGTAATAATTGCCATTTCCTTTCATTATAAATGTCATTTATATTTATTTTTTTGGCCGAAAAAGGTTAAGAAACGTGTGCTCATTTGTAAATAATAGTAATAATCCACAATTAAAACCAGGTACTTTATTCATTCATGGAGCCGTGCAAGTCACTGCATTTTCCACAACACTGTCCTGTAAATATTTCAGAATAAAAGCCTTGTGTTTACAAATTAAGGAATTATGTCCACAGAAAAAACGTTTGAGAGCTTTTATTTTGAAACAGAAGCAGGAAGTGTTAACTAAAAAAAAAAAAAAAAAAAATAGGCAAGTCCGGATCTCTAGAAGAGACACAGGTGACACACAGCCGAGCGTGAGCAGCGCGGTCCACACGGGCACTGTGGCTACTCAGACCTCTTAACATGGACGCTGAAATAAAAAACAACAGGTTCCGCAGCCGCCATGCGCTGCTGACGTTCCCACTGTGTCCCGGCCGAAAATCCAGAGAGAAAGTCACCAAGAACATAACTATTGTTAGTACTCACAGCTGTCAAGCTAGCAGCTTGTGGAGGACTCTGGTGATGCAAAATGAGTGCACAAGCAGGTAGGCTTATTACAGTCCTGCGACAGCCATAGATACCAGATATTTTCCTTTTTTTTGTCAGAGCATTTGCTTTATTGATTGCTGTCTGGATGTAATGGCAATTTCAACAAATCTGTCTTTTGAAGAAGATTACCAACCCTAGCTTCAATCAGCCTGTAACCTCCACTGTGCTGTGTTCAGTGAGGCAGCTGTAGCTGCTCTGGCGGTGTTGTGGTTCCTTCAACATCCAGGACTTGACATTTGGCTCATGAACAGCACATGATCTTTGATTAGATTTCTTTGTTCACTGTTTATTTTTTGGGTTTGATTTCTCTTACAGAGCTGATTGGAGATCAGCTTGAATAATGAGATGCAGTATTATGCAGATCCCAATGAATGCAGAATTCCTAACAGTGGTTGTAATTAATCATGAATATTAGGACATGGTAAAAGAATGTTAATCAAAAGTCAAGTTGCTGTCAAAAGGAGAACTGAAGGTTTAATGTTGGATATCTGACCGGGCCCTAATCAAAGTGGAGCTTGCATGCCGAGGAGTGCAATAGTGCAAAATTCAAAGGAGCCAAATCAAACCGCAATACGGGTGCTATTCATAACCATTTATTTGATATGCTACAGTATATTTAAGGATTTATATTTGGTCAATTCTGGATTAATCTCTGTTGTGGAAAACACACTGTGGCTATGAACCTTTTCCACACAAGGGAGGGGAGTTATGGAATTGTAATTACATGTATGCTGTGCCTGACCAAACACATAAGAACTCGCATAAATTCAAAGCTGAAGCATAACACATGGCAGATGATGAACTTCACTTCCAAATCTAACTTCATTAACAAATGATCGTCATGTTTAATTCCAGGGAGGAGCGGGAACGACTTGACTTCCAGGCCGTTGCCGCTGCATTTGGAAAATGGCTCTCGAGCTGGAACGCGGCCCTCGAGACTCATATGAAGCAGGTTCAAGTTGAAACCGCAGAGTGGTAGAGCGGGGGAAGGGAAGATCCAAGTTTTTTAGGCAGAGGAGTGTGCATGCGCATCTGTGTTTGTGTGTGTGAGACGCAGGCTGGGGAAAAGTCAACGACGAAGTGTGTGTGCATGTTTGTGTCTGAGTGTGTGTGTGTGTTTGAGATGGAGATAGAGGGAGCAGACAGCATTCACCGAGGCACAAGAGGTCACAGATGTGAGGAGAGAAAGTGCACATTCAGCTTTTCCCAGGGAGGGGGATGAGTGCTGAGACAGTTGGAGTTAGAAGATGCAGGTGGTGCTGCTGAGCGTGCTGGTAAGCAGCAAACCCGACAAGTCTAATCAGGTCTTATCTGGCTCAGCTACAATTTCATGGCTGTTTGAACCAAGTGGGCCATGGTCCTCAGATCTTTGGGGGAGGATTTTATCGAGGCATCTTGAAGCTACGTGGAGAAAAAAGGAATTCTTTGGGGTGATTGTAGTGTGTGCGAGAGATATCATTTCTACAATGATGACTCAAGCCCTTTTGAACACAGGCGAGTGTTTTAAATAAAGCCTACACATCAGGGGAAAAAGTGATGATACTGTGACACTGTGTGATTAAATGTCCTGTCCCAAAGACATAACAAGAGGCATGTGGTGTGAAATGATCAGTAGGGCACATTATATTTATTTTAAAAGGCTAATTTATAACATATTTTGAATAGTAAAATGGGTAGAAATTGCATAAAATCATGTAGAATACAAGGGGGAAACAGAATTTTGCAATATAAACACTGTAGTGTAAGCATTGATTCTTTATTTTCTATTAGTCTGACTGACTCTCGCACATAATCAGCAGCTCATTTTCAGCTCTTTTGTCTGCATTGAAGGCCAATAGACTTTTGGATGTATGGGTAAAATAACGGTGTAAACAGATCTGCTTGCGTCTTAGACTGGATTTTACACCCGACACAAAATAGTGTTGCAGGGCAGAACGGGTCTCGCCATCATCAGGGTCAAGGCACCGATATTCAAAATGTTCTCCTTGCTAGCAAGGAGCAGAGCTCACGAACCACCACATGGTCGACAGCCATGCTACCGATCATCATAAATCAAAAACAGGCTGGTGAATGGGTGACCACAGCTATTATCTCCAGCTCTGTAACACCAGTAGAAATCCCCTTAAAGACCACTGATGAAATAACAATCGGAGCCGTTTCTTACCGCCGCAAGAAAAACTGCCCATAGCTCAATGTTGTATTTGTTTTTCAAACCAATTTGATCCTCCAAATGACAATTTCTTGGAACAATCTAGAGTGTGTCTGCCTGTCCACATGCAAAGTCTGATTCCTGGTATAATGCAGTCACTAAAGGGTCATAGCAAAACCAAAGCAACCATTTGCATTGTGTGTTTAACTGAGTACTAAAAAGACATGAATGATGTGTTCTGCCTGTTTGCTTTTTTTCTTTTTTATTTGATTTGACCACTTGGATTATTGTTGCAGTTTGCCTGGTCATTTTTCAAGTGGAGCGTACACATAAACTGACCCAGACAACATGAACTGGTTGACTTGTTCAAGGGCCTTTTGTTTTGTCTGACAACCACATTCATATCTGGTCAATCCAGGTCAATATATTACATTCACATACTCCCAGAACTTCAACAAAGCAGACAGGGAATTAATTGTGTGCTTGTGCAACACCAGCCTGGCAATAAAGCATTCTGTGTCTCTGATGAGTGCATAAGTCCTCTTCTCATGTGTTTGCACTAAAATTTCATGACCTTGCCTTCCCACGTGTAATCTTCTGACAAAGTCCTGACATCCTCGATAAAACGTTAATGTAAGAATGCATGTTTGTGAACTCCAAGGCCTGTTTTCATTGCTGCCTGCTCTGAGCGGGACTCGTAACCACACCTAAACCTATGACGCTGTAAACAAATACGTTCCTGAAGACCAAGTGGAATAGATGTGCAAGTTACAGGTTCTTCTCGAGCACGGTGTTGGGCCCCTTCTCAGGAAAATATCTGAGCAATTTAGCAATATTTCACGACATGTCAAATCATGATGATGTGCATACAAGTTCACAAGAGGACCGTATGAGGAGGAAAGATGGACTGTGTTCTTGGAAGCAAATACCTTCCTCCCTATGCATATTCTGCCAAAACTAAAGGTTGACTGGAACATCACAGACCAGGCTTCAAAGAACAACACTCAGAACTGGTAATCACAAAGACCTTGGTCCTGGTTCAAAACTAATCTAATGCATAATGAAAACAGGATTTTTATCAATGTTAATCAATTTCCATCACCTTTAGACATGACAAATGAGAACAACCAAGATAACAAAGACTGTAGTACTTTTGCATGTAGAGTTTGAACCTGAGAAATGGAACTGGTGTGCAGCTTGGAGATTTCTTTTTGCAGGATATCTGTAGGTGTCGAGCATCTCAACATGGTTACCTTGTGAATGGCACGGTTGCAAATACCAATCCCCCAGGAACAGTGCTAGGCTAGTTGGCTAATAAGCTAAGCAGTGGCAGGAACTAACATGGGTGGTAGTAATGGACACAATATGCATGTTTTATTGGTGCAAATGGTCCCCATCTGTAGATGTGTACTTTTTAATGATACAGCTCAAATTGATAATTTATAGCTAATTATTTTGCGGCCCCCTCTGACAGAGTGCCACGGACCCCACTTTGAGAATCATTGCTTTATGGACCCAAATATGCAAACCCTTATGGTGGACAGAGGTTAGCCAGGCTCCACACATCTGAATGACTGCCCAATTCAAACAGGAGAAACAACTGACTAATCAGAGCAGGAATAAGAATGATGATGTGGTCTTCCTACACAGCTGGCTTCGTGCTTGCTGCATGGCGACATCCATAAAAGAAACAGTGACAGTGGCCACAAGTACGGTGGCAAGTGTGGATGAGAGTAACACAGCTGTAACTACAGGTTGTTGTTAGACGACATACTGAAATAATAACTTCAATTGTCATATTTCTCTAAGCGTTAAACACTTCTAGCAACTCTACCGCAGCTTCAGTGACAACTGAAAAATGACATGTCGCTTACCACTCTTTGGTCAGGGAAACAAAACAAAATACCCACCTCCCAAGCAGATCAGCTAACACGAACATGATGTCTGACTGGATGAATAAAGTGAAACAAAATGGTAATTCAATTCTGATTGTCAGGCAGATTCGTGTTGTGGAGTAAGTGAACATACTGCAGCTTGTCAGCGTTGCTATACCTTATTGTTGCTTTTCTTCCATTGGTATCATGCTAGCTTGTCAGGAAGGAGGCTAAATAGCGCTCCAAACTTGCGCTAAATTTTGGCGAAGAAAAACTGAAATGGCCATTTTCAAAGGGGTCCCTTGACCTCTGACCTCCAGATACGTGATTGAAAATTTGTTCTATGGGCACCCACTAGTCTCCCCTTTACAGACATGCCCGCTTTATGATAATCACATGCAGTTTGGGGCAAAGACCATGCAGTTTTTTGAATGCAGTATAAATGGGTTATTTTCGCCTATTCTAAAATGGTGCATTTGGATATTTCTGCATACTGGGGTCCCTATACGGGCTTGGAATTGCATAAATTGGGTTTGACTGTAAAGCTGAGACTCTTGTGGATCCCATTAATCCAATTGTATTCATGTGTGATGATGTTAGTCCCCAGCCATTTCATTGTAGTGAGACCATTTCTGAAACTTGACCTCACTGTATAAAATAACCTGTGGTGACCTCTAGGATAATCACAGCCTCATGAAACTTTACAACCACAAACTAAAGACCTAGGATATTCAGAGGATGGATGGTTTTCCTAGGTAGATTGACAAATAAGGGTTTTTCTGAGCAGTTTCCAGAACAGAAGTGCTCGCTATTCAATCGCCGAAAAATGCCATTCTTGCAGAAATCTCCAAATGTCAAAAGTTTTTGAAACCAAATCACAGCATGGCTTTTTCTATGGTGTTCCTCAAGGTCTTGGTGTCTTAATGTGGTATTTTGGAGGAATTATTAATATTTTTTTTAACCATTCACGTATGGTAATGCTAAAAAAGAGGGTGGAATGGTAAGGGGTTAAAGACAGAGCTGCATTTTCTTCCGTCTGACCTCACAACTCTGAAGTAATGAACCAACAAATAATATAGTTTATGGGAGAGAAACATCATGTAGTACACAAATTTGGGAGGTATCCTATCTCAAACCTCCAACAATCAACACAGTTTATGAAGGTGACATCGTTCTATAACAAGCTAAAGGAAGTAACTCATTAATACCAGCAAAACCGCACGATATTCAAAAAAGGATAAGACACGGTTTTACAAGGCAGTGAAGGGAGGGCCGAGAAGCCTGTTAAAATGTGACTCGTCCAGATAAGTAATTGCTGCTGATTTTGCCAAAGACATAACATCATAAAAACAGCATCCATTTAAAACTGGCTTGGCACACACACCACCACCTCCCTAATGTGAACAATATGAGAAAGTCCAATCTGGGTTTGCAGCACTTTAATACATACACGAGGTGGTCTCTTTAAAATCAGAGTGAGAGTAATAAATAGAGTAAAATCACGCTCATATTGTTTGTATCTTTGGATGAATGATCGTCATCTTTCAGCATAGATGAAACTGTATTTGTGTCTGAAGACCAATGGTGCGTTGACTAATTGCATCATGGAAAAAGGCTTAGATCAAAACTTATCAAAGCCTTTGGATGATGACGGTTTTTTGGTGATGTTTCATATGACGTGTGTATATGGGTGTACAAAACTCAAAAAATAATTTAAACCAGATCCAGAATGCTGCACAAACATTTTCAAATAATATTGACCATCAAATTCACAAACTTACATAAAAATATTTTCAGACCTTTATGAAAAAAAATGTTAAATCTTTTACTGATAAATACTGTAACCTACTAAATAAAAGGTCAAGTCAATGCTGTCTTCTTTTTCACACTTTTCAAAAGTTTTTTAACTTTTGGGAAATATGTAGATTTGCTGTCTTGGCGAGAGTTAGACGAGAAGATTGATACCACTCTCACGACCATTCATTACGAAGCTATAGCAGTCGGTTAGCTTAGCTTAGCATAAAGCCTGAAAACGGGGAAACAGCTAGCCTGGCTCTGAGGTGGACAAGTCAAAGACATGACTTTCAAACAGGAAGGCGGTGTTTGAGACTAGTGTTCTTGTCCCAAAGTGTTATCGAGTTATTTATTTGTGAAGTTACGTTAGTGATGTTTGTGACGTGTGTTCCGTACTTATGTTACGATGTTTACGTACGTATTTTACTTAGTTTATGTACTTATTTTAAGCCAAACCATGATGTTTTTTCCGAAACGTAAGTGATTTTGTTATCTAAACATAAGCGTGGTCATTCACAGTAACAACCTGGCATTAAATGACATGTCAAAAGCAGTTTCACAACGTTACCATCATGGCGTGAAATGACACGCAAAAAGCCCAAAATGTGGAATGTCCTTATAATGTCATGCTATTTCTTCTTCTTCTTATTATTATTATTATTATTATTATTAGTAGTAGTAGTAGTAGTAGTAGTAGTATTTATTACATTATTTGTTTTTTTCTATGATGTTCCTTAAGGTATTGGTGTCTTAATGTAGTATTTTGGAGGGATTATTGATAATTTTGATAAATTCTCGAGTGGTAAAAAATTGTTAAATTTAGCACCACATTTGTGTAACTAATGGTATCAACCCAAACAATGCTGCAACAACTTATGAGACATAAGTGTGCATGGGATTGTCCATCATATGTCTCTATCACAATGTTCTAAACACTTATACACTTTTACAATTTATTTTAATTCATTCATTCATTCATTCATTCATCATATTTATTTCTGATTTATGACTAGAAGAACTTTACACACAGTGCTGGGCTGCATCTCAAATTAATCTTCAGGTTCCCAGCTTTAAGATGATGTACACCACTTCTATGTGTCATATACTGACACATACTGATCTGCTATCTCCCCCTAAAGACACCCTGTCCTCCCCTAAAACAGACAAAATGGGTCTATTGGGGGTTTCAGAGGGTTAAAGCACAATGTCAGCTGACATAATAACAGCTTTCAGGTTATTGTTTTTGTCTTACAGTCTTCATTATTTCATTATTTCATCATTACCAAATGAATTTGTGTTTAATCAAGTTATCACACAGCAAATCTGGAACCATGTACAGTAATATAGAGCATCTTATTTTTGCCCCGGGGATCGCAGCAGGTTAATCCGGCCATGTTTAAGTCATCATAGTTGGCACAATACAATACACAAAATGGCACTAAATTTGCACCTCTGCCAAATCACACCACTAACACATACTATTTTGCTCCTGCATGCCAATCTCGATAGCCAGAGGGAGAATACCAGTTCTTACTTGTGCAACTTTGGCTTCTAGATAAGCCAGTCGTAACAGAGTAAATACAAATAGATGCATGAAGTCATTTGGACCATCAAGGACTACAAACAGTGGGCTGAAAAATTTCATATACTTGGCCTGAAGAACACATTATACAATTTGTTTCTGTTTGTATTTTTGGAACCCAGTCATTTTTCTGCACTTAACAAGATGGATGGAATTTAGTTTTAGGAGTTTAAATTTGTACTGTGGCTCCTAACAAACATCTCCTCATAATTAATCTAGCTTGCAGCTGGTCACAGAGGCGTTGCACTCATGACACTGCAGAAATGTTTCTGCACCAAAGCTCTGTAGGAACACAGATACAGTGGTGTCTCCAGCAGAGAGATAAAATGCTTAATGGGGCAATGCACTTCTGTTACAGTCGTTGTGTTTTATTCTTGCCGTTTTCACATGAAGAGGAATCTTTTTTTGGTTCGAGAGAGATTAGATTTACTGTCTCATTTACTTCGATTTACTTTCATTTCTCACCCACTTGGGACATAGCCTTCACAGACCAAATATCATTTGTTACTATATGCTGCCAATAATCTGTCAGTGGCCTTCTCCGTGTTCTGTCACATTCAGCAGGCCTTTCTGAAGGATCCAATGATGGATGGGAGCGAACAGCAGAAACGGACAAAATGCCTCACGCTGCCGTCTGTTTCTAGTAAAAGTTTTATGAGCGTGTCCTCTCCCTCATTGATGTTATGTCAAGTGACTCAACGCACAAAAACCAGCAATCAATCATGTGACACCTATGGAAGGAAGTGGCCGGGGCTCTAAAGCTGACATGCTGACACATTATGCAAAAATGGGAAAAAAAAAAAGAAATCGCAGTGGAGATTGATGCTACGCAGATTAGATTTTACAAGGGGTCTGGGAAACATCGTTTGGGTCCTTCATTCTTAGAAAGAAAGGAAAAAACACACTAAACTGAGCCACATCTGTATTTTTGTTATGACAGAGCTGTGTTACATGAACATCTGGGGGGGGAATCAAAACAAACCAGCAACACAAGAGATGAAAATGAATTGTCCTTTCAAAGATAAACATTTCAGTTTGTGGAAAAAGTGACTTCGGTGTTAATGTGATGATTTGACAAATAAACAACAACAGTTGTTTTCAATGTTATCTACATTTGTGTGGACCACTCCTTTAATAAAGGGCTGTTGAACGAAGCGGAACATTTGATTCAGGTTCAGCTTTTGTTATTGGCAATTATAAAATAGTGGTGGCAATGTTCAGGCAATTAGACTGTTGTCAGGCTATTGAATAGGCGTTATCAGTCGCTATATGCCCCATAGTTGTCGGTCAATAGGGGCCTACTACACCCACTAGTAGGGTTTATCATCTATTCACATGGTAGATCACTGATAGAAGGTATAAAAGAACACGACAGTGACCTCTAGCAACTGTGGTAATTATGACAGGAGCAGAAGTGGAAGTCAGGCACTGTAGTATAGACAGCGTGAAACTCCATAACGGGTGGAGGTTGGTGACGATGGATGGGACATAAAACAGAGGGTTTCACCCAGGAGACCAGAGTTTGCATCCTGTGTGAAACCAACAATGTGTAGTTGTCTTTGTGTTCATAGTTATTTTAACCCAAAACACAATGTTTTTCCATAAACATAACTGGGTTTTTTTGCCTAAACCTAAAAAAGTTGTATTTTTGTTGCCTAAACCTAGAGAAGTTGTAGTTTTGTTGCCTAAACCTAGAAGTTGTAGTTTTGTTGCCTAAACCTAAAAAGGTTGTAGTATGTTGTCTAACCTAGAAGTTGTAGTTTTGTTGCCTAAACCTAAAAAAGTTGTAGTTTTGTTGCCTAAAGCTATAAGTTGTAGTTTTGTTGCCTAAACTTAAATAAGTTGTAGTTTTGTTGCCTAAACCTAAAGAAGCCTTTTTATTTATGTTCAAAACAAGATGTTTCATTCAGTCTTACATGTTAGAAAGTGTTGCTTTTAAGTTTCACTTTCACTTTTACAACGTAATAGGCGTAGTAGGCCCCTAATGACCCACATCTACAGGTATGGTGCTCATAGTGACTGATAACACCTATTTAATGGCCTGATAACAGTCACATTGGGTGGTTTCCTGGTTCCTTTGTGCCAGACAGGATTGCCACATTGGAGGAATTCAAGGAACTTTTCCTGCTTTCCTTGAACTGGCAATGTCCAAAAGCTTCCCATGTGTGTCTAAGTCTTATTCCAAACGAGTGGGAAGCTTTATATTAACACAGAAGGGCGGATCAGAAGGCCTACATAGCCATGCTCTCACCACAGAGCAATTCAGACTTTTAAGTGTAACAACACATCAATGTTTCACTGAAGCCTAATGGGGGAAAAGCCTTAAGAGTCCAGTGAGTCTTAGCATGGTCCCCAGTTAACAGTGGTCAATGACATGCAGAATATTTGACTTTGTCGCTCCCCTGCTGTCCCTGAGCTTTGTGTCCTCCAACTCCTCCCTCAGTGAGAGCTTGTTAATTCTTGCAGGCTGGTTCCACATTGCCACACCATCGGTCTAACACAAAAACAGCAAGGCATTGTTGAATCTGAGGGACATTTTGGAAGTCTGTGTGTGGGCTAGTTAGCTAACTCGGCCTGGTACCCTTTTTTTCACATTTACAAATTATCAGCAAACTTTTTACAACCAGACCTCATTGTGTTCATTAGTCTTTTGTATTGCCATTTCTAAAGAAAAGCAACGCCATGACGTTGCCTTAACGGCCAAATTGTAGCCATGGCGTTTGCCAGTTGCTTTGTCAGGCTCCGTCACCACATTGTGGTGAGCATAAATGTCAAACAATAGCCCTTTTTTGAGTCACATCCCCAGAACTGTAAACCAATGAATCACTGTGGCTTTTTCTTGTCCTTCGAGGCGTTGTTTGGGTACAAGGAATTCAGGCCTTGGAAGCTCATTTTTCGAACAAAAGCTGACGCTTCAGATTAGGTCTGTATTACGACTTGTGCTCATCACAATGCTACCCTCCCAATGCACCCGAACCTTCGTCACCGCTTGATAATGGCGATCTTGTCTCCACCTGTTTATCTTTGCTCCATCACTTGATTTGCTCTCAGTCTGGTATGCGCAACGCGGCGTGCACGTAGCCAGCCAGGCAATCACGACGCAGCCTCTACCAACGGATGCCAAGACTAATTCACACTGAAGGATGTCAGCTCTAAATCATATTTACTGCTTGTTATTCTAATGACACATGGCCATGCCTTCTTGGCTTTCTTTCAAGGACTTGCAGTATGTATAGGCACTCTGAAATGAAGGCATGAGTTGGTCACGTATACACTTATTAGCATGCAGCCTACATAGAAATTATCCAAACAAATACTGCAGTCATTTCAAATGTTAAAGGGACTGTATGAAACTTTTTACATATGGATGGATGGATATGTGAACAGGTTGTAAACTAAAAAAATGAGACCTTCTGTGTCTTTCTGTGTTTCCACTATCAGCCTCTATAGACTGCTTTTTATGTGAAGGACTCAGGCCGGTGTCCAAGAGGATGTGATGTCATGGGCACAAACTCCTAGGAAGCACAAAAAACGCAAAGTTATACTGTATCTGGTGCAGCCCATCTTGCAAAACAGGAATGTGATCGATGTCGATGGAAAACTAGGATCAACATCGGCCGGTCCTTCGATTCATAGAGGGAGCTTCATTTGGTTTTAGGTATCAAAACGGACACCGAGCTGGCAAAATTCCTATTGGACAGGTAAGCTAACATTACTGCCAAGCGTGTGAAATATACAGTGATATCGTGGTTTTAGCCATCAGTCACGTTCAGTCTCAAAGTGTGTCACCTCTGTTGTTGACTTTATGGCCACAAGTGTCTCTGTTAACAAGCAATTTCTGATTCTTACATTGAGTCCCTTTAATATGTGTTTCACTGAAGGCTCAACTGAAGTTGCGTGTTACCAAAAATACACTGACACCATTACAGAGAACTGCACAGAAGCTACCCTTCAGCCTGAATGGAATAGTGGTAAACCTAAATGTCTACAAAATCGGCTTGTGACCAGATGTTCGCCGCAGAGAATACCCAGAACTGTGATCAAAGTGAGCTGGAGCGAGGCAGCAGTTGGAGACTATATGGCAGAGATGTTTGCACTTGTGGCCCACGTTGTGGCCTGGAATCACAATAAGCAAAATGTAGGAAGCGTCTTTTATGTGCAACTCCCTTGTTTATACATTTCTAAAGTATCGATCCAAGTGAGCACACTGTGATTCTCATCAAATCCCGCTCACAAATGTTCATATTTATGCTTGGACACAGCCTGCTCTGCATGAGTTCAAACGCAGACCTAGTACGTAGACAATGTAACTTTTTGAAGTGCCTGCCAGCATTTGAGAAGTAATGGCTAAAGTTACGTGGTATGACAGGTCTTCTCTTCTTTATTGCCAGGATTTATTCGTGTTACAGTTATAGACCCTTGTTTTTTTGCGAAATGGGATTGCTGCAGAATGAACTAAAACACGTTTGGTAAATTCCAAAGGGGAAACGATGGGCCTTGGCCGTATTTCTTTGAGGCAGTTTCCCCAAGGGAGAAGATGTGAGAATGCCCAACTTGACTTCAAGGAAAGACAACATGAATTCTCGCCCCGCTTCGGCGGCATGCAGACGCAAGCTCTCCTAAAACAATACTGAGGAGCAGTCAGCTTCATTTAGCATGATAAAGAAAAACACTGATTTTTCTCCTAAGCTCTGGTGGGTGAATACTCCTCAGAGAATGTTGTAGTACATATTTCCACTCAATGTTTCCATTACTAGTTCAGATGACTAACTGGTTCAAGGGTGTCAGTGTTGTCATCCGCTTGGCAGTGAGACAGGGCCTTATCGCCACGCTACTTTTTCTCTATGTTGTTCAAATGTCCATTCCTGTTAGCCTACATCTTTTTGTTTTTCACTCTATCATGATGTTTCTTGTCAGCTCCCCCTCCTTCCTTATCTCCTAAACAGTGTCTGTGCTCGTCATCGTACCCACAGGGAGTATCAGGCTTCTAACCTCACTGAGGTGTAACTTCTCCCCGAACCAAGAGGATCCTGCTTCCGTCAGTAGGAAACCAAAGTGTTCGAGTCATAAACAATAGACTCATTAGGAGAGCTGTTGTTGTAAAGTGAGTAAGCCCTTAGGTCACCGTAGAATTCGTTGACAGCACTGTTTTCTCTGCATTCCTATGACCCGCAGCCCAGAAATTGTAACCATCCTCAGAGTTTTGAGCTTTATTTGATTTAGAAACCACTCATTTGTCAACTCACAGTTTCATCAGTCATGTCCGCCTTGTTAACTAACTGTCTAACCTTATTCCAAAAGCAGCCAATGTGAACATAATGCTTTGAAAACTCCATCCAGAACTGTTTTGTTTGCAGAACTACTGGCTTTTCACAACCTGAAGGAGACCTTCAGATAGTAGCGGGCTTGCAATACTCAGAATGTTTAAACAAATATTTAAAACAAATCTATCTACTAGGGCTGTCAAAGTTAACACGATAATGAGACGTTACCGCAAATTTGTTTTAATGCCACTCGTTTTTTTTAACGCAACTTGCAATTTTTAGGTTGCAGCGGGCTCAGTTTTAAAGCTATAGTGAAGCTGGTATCATATGAAACAAGAAAAACATAAGAAATCCACTGGTACCAACCATGTCATACTAGCTTGTCGAGAAGGAGGTTAAATAACGCTCCAAACTTGCGCTAAATTTTGGCGAGGAAAAACTGGCATGGCCATTTCCAAAAAGGTCCCTTGACCTCTGACCTCAAGATATGTGAATGAAAATGGGTTCTATGGGTACCCACGAGTCTCCCCTTTACAAACATGCCCACTTTATAATAATCACGTGCAGTTTTGGGCAAGTCATAGTCAAGTCAGCACACTGACACACTGACAGCTGTTGTTGCCTATTGGGCTTGAGTTTGCCATGTTATGATTCAAGCATATTTTTTTTTATGCTAAATGCAGTACCTGTGAGGGTTTCTGTTTTGTGTTGGTAATTGATATTTAATATATACATACATTTGCATAAAGCAAGCATATTTGCCCACTCCCATGTTGATAAGAGTATTAAATACCTGACAAATATCCCTGTAAGTTACATTTTGATCAATAAAAAAAATGTGCAATTAAAATATTTAATTGTGATTAATCGCATGATTGTTCATAGTTAACTGCGATTAATCGCAATTAAATATCTTAATTGATTGACAGCCCTACTATCTACTAATCTAATGAAAAGTCTAAACCACCAGTGAGTTGATTCTACTAACAAGCATTGCCCGCAAAGCCGGATATAGCACATAGATATAGTGATATAGTTCTTTGGTTCATAGAAAGTCTATAAACCCACCACAATCCTGCCATACTCATTAGAGGATCAAATATGTATTAATCCGCATCTGAAAATAGTCCTCAAAAAATGCTCCATTTCAAACTTTTTGGAGAAACTTTTGCTAAAGAAAGGAAAATAAACTACTATTTTACTTCTTTTTTTTTACCCTGTTTTTAAATATTTAGATCTTCACTTAGTGCCCCAGACAGGGTCGGAGAGTTGGAGAACATTAAGAGACAGCTCTTGGTGCATTTTGTTTTGAGTTGTCTAAACATGGTTTTGGTCCATGGGATTCGTTAACAATAACAAAAATCTAGAATAGCGCCAGTCTTATCATTTAAGGTTAGTGGGGCAGCAAGGCCACGGACCATGACGCTATGTTGTCTCTGCTGTGTCACTTGTGTGTGGTTTGTCAAAGAACAATGTGGCCCTGAACAGTGTGGAGGCGAAGGTTACACAAAGAACTATTTAGGTTACTTTTATGTAAGATAATTATTCCCTTTAAATAGATATAGACTGTTAATGTTTGTATTACTGTAATTGTGTACTGTCTAAATATTTGGACACATTTTATTTTGATGTTTTGGTAACATTGTTTTTGAAACTTTCATGCCGATAAAGCCCTTTTAAATTCAATTGACTTGATAGTAAGTTTTTATTATGGTTTACACAACAAGACTTTTGCACTGGTTGGTTGTTTTCTTGTCCCTCTGAAAAGTTTTCACCGATCATTTGTCTTTTGAACAAACTGAACATTTTTACATTTAAAGGAACAGTGTGAAGCATTTAGGGGGATCTATTGGCAGAAATGGAATATAATATTAATAAGTATGTTTTCTTTGGTGTATAATCACCTGAAAATAAGAATCTTGTTTTCGTTAGCTTAGAGTGAGCCCTTCATATCTACATACGGAGTAGGTCCTCTTCATTGAGCCGGCCACTATGTTGTTCAGTCAGATGGCAGAGGTTTAAAAGAGGCCAAAAGCATTATTGGGGAATTGTTGGTTCCTATCAGCTATAAGCCCTGCCTTGAAAACATTATACAGATCACCTGCGGGCAGATCACAGACTTCCTGTCCAACAGGAAGATGTGAAGCCGACAAAACCGTCTCTGACTCTCGGACCAACAGCACCGGTTCCCCTCAAGGCTGCATCCTTTCCACCCTGCTCTTCAACACCAACAGCTGCACCTCCAGTCACCAGTCCGTCAAGATCCTAAAGTTCACGGACGACACCACCCTCATGGGACTCCTCTCTGGTGGGGATGAGTCCACCTGCAGGTGGGAGATTGACCATCTGGTGACCTGGTGCGGTCAAAACAACTTGGAGCTCAACGCTCCTATGACAGTGGAGACGGTTGTGGATTCACGGAAGTACGAAACCCCATACCGCCCCCATCACCCTGTGTGACTCCTCAGTCGACACTGTGGACTCCTTCTGCTTCCTGGCCACTGTCATCACTCAGGACCTCAAGTGGATCATCAAAAAAGCACAACAGAGGATGTACTTCATGCGGCAGCTGAAGAAGTTCAACCTGCCAAAGACAATAGGCTCGTTGGAGATGAACTGCACCTCGCCTGGAGGGTAGACGAGATCGGGCGGCAGCAGCATGGAGCGGTGACAAAAAGCTGCGATCAAGTTGGACACGTTTCCAGCCGTTTCCAGCAGCCTTCAAAGAATTTACAGGAAGTCACAGCAATAGCTACATCCTGTCTGATCCAATCTGTAGGATACTTGTAGTTTGCAGACCACTTAAGGATTTATTTTTATTTGTTTGTAAATGGAAATGTGCGTGTATGTGTAGTGTGCCCTGGGTCTTGCAGTCGGTGGATAGTAACTGCGGTGCCCGGCTCTGAAAAACTGCGGCCGCCTCGATCCTGTGAGGTTATCTTTGCCCGCGTGTGCATGACGTCCGAGGAAGTCGGGATCAAATCGGACACAAATCGAACCGGCATGCATCTCTGGTGATTGATTCTGCGCAGACCTGGCTCACCTCGAACAAGCCTAATAATGGTACACTTTTACACTGCCGTCATTGAGTCCTCCATCACCATTGAATTTATTGTTTCAGCATACAATTTGACCCTGGATGCAAACTAAAATATAAACTGCACTCTGTAGATTTTTGGAAGCAATTTATTGGTGATTTTAATAGCTTTTAATACGTGCCGCATCTGATGGCATAGACAACCCTTACAAAAAAGTAGTATACTTCAAGTTTATTATTTGATTTTGAAGTAAAATTCAAGTATATTTCCCAATTATACATTATGTAGTCAGTATACTAATATCAGTACTAGTAGTAGTGTACTACTTCAATACTTCTTGGGACTAAATTGGCCCACTTTTCAGTTTATTAAAGTGTACTTTTAAGTGTACTTTAAGTGTAAGAATAGTAAACTTTAAGAACACAACTAGTTTACATCTAAGTCGTATTTTGTACTGCAACTATATCATGAACTGAACTATACTACTTATATACTTGCAGCCCACTTTTTAGTTTATGAAAGTGCACTTTAAAGTATACTCTCAGTAAACTACTTTTTTTATTAGTTTTTACTGCAAGTGTACTTGTAAGTTTTCTTTAACATATAGTACTTAGCCAATGATTTATGCATTACATAAAGAGACTTTTGCTATTTGACTTGATATTTTGTGATGAGATTAAAAAATATATATATTAAATACGTTTTTCTCACATCAAAAACATAGAAAATTCTCGAAGATTTAAAGTAAATGAATATCAAAACATACGTTTACACACTCTCACACCCTCTAATAGGCTACTCTATCTAAAAGTAAGCATAAGCCAAATATACTTAGACTTTTCTGTATACTTGTCAGTATGAGCCAAGTATACTTAAGTATAATTTTGTTAAGTATATCTCTGATAAGTAAAATGTAAACTGAAATCATACTCTCTTATTTTAAGTTTAAAATAAGTATACTAATAGCACACTTGAATAAACTTCTTTTTGGTAAGGGAAGTAGGAATATTCATCTTATGCTTAGAATGGTGAAATATATCTGTGCTCAGGCAATCCTTTTCCAACATCTTTGAATTATCCATACCTTTTGGTAATAAATTGTAAATCACAGTGCCAACTTTGTAGCACTAAATCAGTGTTCATAAATCTGTCAATGTGTCTGACAGTCATATAAAAAACTAAATTGAAATGAGGGGGAAAAAAAGAAACAGAAAGAAAAAGAAAACCATTGTCTTACATTTTGCGATGCTGTGTTCCCACTATCTGAATACAATGTGTATCATGTTCTCTCCTTTTGTGGCATGATTGTGACATTTAGCACCACACAATAGAAGATTGGTTTGCACAGACACATTTGCCCTCAGACGCAGAAACACAATCCGGCAATGTCTGACGTGGTGAAAGGAACAAGAGACAGAAAATGTACAGAAGTATCGTATTCAACTGAAAGTTCTGCTATTCATAAAAACCCTAAAAAAGTTTTTTCCCCAAACCTGCAGCACTAGATCCTCACCGGCTTGTCTGAATCACCAAATAAATGTGTCAATAAACATGATTTCCTATGCTGGGCGTGTTTGTGTAGAACTGTAATCTGCATCTCAGTGAAGCATACAGTGTGAGGGAAGGCAATGAAACCCAGATACGGAAAAAGGGAGTGGGGTCTGTGGCATCATGTTTTACCTTTCCACGCTCAGTTGCACGGTACATGAGCATTATCAGATTTAGATTACCATCCACCCCCAGCTGTTCCCTTTCACACTGGCCCCCACATCCCCCCTACTATCAACTTTACTGCCACCAACCATCCCATTCCGTTCTGTTCTTTCCCTTAGCTGGAAAACAGAGAAGCAGAAAAGGCCAGTGTTTTCAGCGATGTGTTGGCTTATCGTCATGGCTCAATCGCTCTATCCTAACAACATGGTGGAAAGATTGTATCTAGAGCGTGTTTTAGCCTGCACATTTTACTAGAAATGAGCAACATGTTCTCATCCCAACTCGTCACATACTGACGCCTTGTCAGACCCCCAGTGCTTAACGTTGTGAATAAAAAAAACAAAACACTTGCTTAGGTTGAGGCAACAAAACCACTTAGTTAGGTTTAGGAAAATGTGATGAACCGGGCTTTCAACTAACTCCAATGTAAACCCACTCGCAGAGTTATTTAACGGTCAGAACAAGTGACGTGGTATTAATAGTGTGAGAGTCCGCTAAGGGCGGGCTGGAGGGGTGGTGGATGGGTCAAACAAACACAAGACTTTCAACCGGCAGACCGCTGTTTGTGTCCGTGTGAAACTAAAAGTAACATTGACTTATTTTGTCATGTCAGTCTTTGTCACGTGACTTGTGGGTATCGTCAGTCCCGTGAGTTTAGTTGCCTGAACCTAACTTCGTGTGAAAACCAAAGTTTATTTCGAAAGGACACTATGCATGTAAGGAATGTATATTGACATGCCGTCCCCGGTCTGTCCAAAAGTAACGCAATACTTGTACCCTGTGTGCCAGTCTCCGATGCCAAGGGGGCACTGACCAAGCGGCGGTATTTCATGAGTTGGGAGTGGGAATGTGTTGGGTTGGGCTTGTGACAACGTTGTGAGCACGGGACACGAACGATCAGCTGATTCTAAAGTGAAAGTTAAACGTAATGCACGGGACACAAACAGCGGTCTCCTGGATGAAAGCCTTGTTTTGTTGAAATGAGAGAATAATGCACATTAACTGTTCATCCAGTCATGGAAAATGTGTTTTAAAGTATGACTCCACATGGTTATTTATTTTCATGTGTCCAATGCCCTCGTGAACAAATAGTGCATCCCTTTAGTCAAGCAAAGACAACCCAAAATGTTGTTTTTTTTCAGGTTCAGGAGTAGGGATTGTCCAGTTTGGTGACCTCAGGACTGCATCTCTCTCTTTGCAGATGATGTAGTCCTATGGACACAAAGCATCAGCCTCTCTCTTTCTTCCTTCAAGCATGAAGCTTACAAGCATGTTTAGTATTAACCAAGTCATTCTCAGCTCTGATTGGATACTTACTTTCTCCTGTTGCCGCTATTCTATACCCCCAGGGACAGGAGGAAGAGGAGCTTGGGCACACAGAAGGACCTCGTAGTAGAAATGCTCCTTCACACTGAGCAGAGTGAGTTGAGGTGGTTTGGATTTCTGACTAGGAGGCCCCCTTGATGCTTCCCCGTGGAAATATTTCAGGCATGTCCAACTGTAAGGAGACCCTGGGGAAGGCCCAGACCATGCTAGAGGGATTATCCATTTGGCCTCGGAACACCTTGGGATCCCCGCAGTAAAAGCTGGAGGAAGAAACTAGGGCAAGGAACATTGATGCTACTTTTTCTCAGCTTGCTACCAATGCACCTCCAACAGCAGCAGAAAAATAGATGAATGGATGGTATAACAGGATTCAAGGACACCAAGACTTGTCAACTTAGTATATAAATGGCCATGTTAACATACAAGTCAAACAAATAACAAAATCCTGAGAATTCTATTTAGATCTCTACTTTGGCAACATCAGTAATTACAATTTTTTATATTAGACTTAGTACTTCTAAGTCTCATGGCTCTGATCATTATATAGTCCAGATTTAACAGTCTATCAACCACAGTTAAGTTAAAGAGAAGAGAAGGCTAAAGGGAAATGACCATTGAGTTAACTGAGGACTTTAGGGTCTGCTTGGAATTCACAGTTTTGGGCAATCAGATATTGATCGAGGACATTAATAATAATGCTGTTCTAGCAATAAATATTAACTGTACATTCACGATCGTGAGTATGTGTTACCTTGATGTTGACCTTGAGAAAGCCCTCATTTAAAAAAAATAATAATAATCAATGCATGGGTTTTTATCAGATGATAATCTTTAATCCTTGATTTAACATGCTTTGAGAAGGGTGCTGTTAGGTAGTTCAAGTTCCTTGACGGTCATTGAGGGCCCCAGCCATAGAGAAATAAGGGAACAATACAGGAATTTTGATAATACACTCCCCTCTTTAATAACTTCTGGTGATGGTTTGTTGAAAGGCCTTTAGCCCCCAGATGAAGCATTGCAACTGCTTAGTGTTAAGCATTTGTGCACTGCAGTTTTACTGCACGACTCCCAGGTGTGAATGCATATAATTGTATCAATGTGAATGAAGCAGCATGCTGCTGGAAAGCACAGTGCTTGCTCAGCAACCCCATACATTTAGATTTTTATTAGATTAAATCAGGAAAAGTTGGATCAGCCTCATAAAACTTTTATTGCGTGCATCACATCATCCAAAAACGACCCAGTAAGAATGTTGAGTATATCCAGAAAACCATGAAGGTCGTGGTTACTGTGAAAAGGGAAAGAGAAATAAACCACTCACCCCTCCCTCCGTACGCATTTTAGAAATATTGTTTATCAAAACTCGATCTCAGCCAGAGGGAAAACCAATCAGATTATTCATGAGGCAATCTCTGCAAGTATCATTAGCACGTCATCGCGATATGTTTCCCCTCTTGGTGCTATCATCATGGCTAATCAGATTAGCATCATTGTGTCATTACTTCAGAGTACCTGTGCATCATTTCTCTCGATGAAATGCTCTATGAAACTCCCAACACATGGAACATCTTACCATACAGACGCCCATAGTGAAGACAGTGGAATATGCTTATACTTAGCAGGCATGCAATACTGGTATTACCTCATGCTGGCTTTCTCACACGCAAGAAAAACACACTCTACGAATGCACATAGTCTCTCACAAAGACACACATACTGTGCGTTTACACATTTCAACTGTTGTCTTCAATTAGTATTTCCCGTAGAGAACATATTGTCAAGAGAAGTTGTCAATGAAATAAGCTTTATTTAAACCATTGATTTAGCATTGGTTTGAGTTGTTTTACGTATTGCTCCAGTGCATATTGCCATTTTTTTTTTCATTGGACTATTGAAAAAGACATCATGAAACTGATGGAAACACGCAAATATAGCATGGTTATGAAGTTTGACGAGAAACTCCATGCTTAAAATCACTCGTGACATTTGATTAGGCCCCATGTGGCTTGATTTGCCATGGTCCTGAATGCACGGAAAGAGACAAAGTAAAGCTGGTTGAACGTTCTTTTGTTATTATTGCCAGGGAGAAATACATATATTCCTATTTTTCATGCCCTTTGCATCATCGGAGCAGCCAACTCCTCAACCATTAGTGCAATTTAAAAAATAAGAAAAACCTTCCCAAAAGAAAATCCGGTACCCACAGAAATATGACTAGGAATACTAAAAACACTACAAAGTAACTTTGTAGAAAAAGGCTGCTTCATCTTGACTGTTGAAGGCAGGGAGAAGTAAGCGTGTCAGCACTTTTTTTTGTTAGAGTGGCTCATCACATCTTGTTGTGGCTTGCCAACATTGCAGCGCCTGAGGTGCTATGAGCCTGTCACGAGAGGAGCAGATAGTGGGCTCACATGTGTAACTGGATCTGCATGGCGCAGAGTCTGCAAGTATAGTGCTGCTGCTGCTGGGTAAAAACATGCATCTGCAACAGCGTGTTTGTTAAGAATGAGAAAAGAATGCCTTTTTTTTCTTCACTAATAGACACGTATTTTTGAAACCAAAGTTTAAACAGGTTCAACGGGTGAACTCAAAGTATAAAATACCACGAACAAGACTCTTACCTAGTAATTATGATAAATGTAGCATTCATCTTAGCCCTTAACATGTGTTTGCATGTGTGAATTATGAATACAGGGTGACAGCAAGTGTGTTGGGAATAATGTGGTGAGTTTTTTTTCTAACCACCCACAAGAAAATGTGAAAGGATAAAGTTTCTATGTGTGTTTTGCGAATATAAAACTTATACCAGTAAACCAAAAGTAGTTTGGTCTATGTGAGGGGTATTATTTTTGATTTTTCCTACATACCGCTGTGCTGCTTTGGATCAGCAACCAAATACATGTCAATATCTGGTAAAATATTATGAGAACACCTAAGATTTGTAGTACGGATGCACCGATCAGACGTTTTCAGTCCCGATACGAATACCTGGGCTTTGGGTATCGGCCCATACAGAGTACCAATCTGATACCAGTGTTTAATTAATAAGCTGTATGCCTCACTGTGTGGAAGTGACTGGGATCATTATTTTATGTGTAAGGCAACATCAGGCTTGACATTGCTTTCCTAACCAGGTAAAACAAAATGTAACAAATAAATACGTAGATACAAATTTAGTAAATTGTTATTATTAAAATAATAAATGTGCACCAGCAACTTGGCAAATAAATCTTCAAAATGTACAATTCAAGTGTAAACCGTTATAATGCTGCAACAATTTGGTCAAAACTTAAACAGGAATTACAATTCCAGTCTATAATGTATAGTATATAAACATAGAATTGAATTTAATAGATGAGCCCCATTGTCACCGATACCCGATCCAGCTATTTGAGTCGATATCAGTTCCGGTATCGTTGCATCCCTAATTTATAAACTGGAGCTCTGCATCCACTTAAGCATAGCACTTAGAAACATCTAGTTCATATTTTAAAAAAAAACCTGTAAAGATTAATTCGTTCATTTTCAAGACTGGTTTAAATATTGCATTGAGTGCCAATTCATAAATGTTGCTTAAATAAATGTGCAGCAAAGAAAAAAAAACAGAAACACCTTACTTTACTCGACCATGCTGGCTGAGACATGCAGCACGTTTTGTGACTTCAGGACACAGCTGCTGTATATGTTGCATCCGTCAGCTTCCCCAAACCAGACAACTGTTTAACGGTGCGTTCCGGCAGTCCTCATCGACTCATAAAGTTGCGAAAACATTATATGTCGTTTGCGTCTAGGTGGTCATCGGTCACTGGTAAACACATCACATTAACTGGACCAATGAAAATGCCACCGCAAGAGATAAATAATGGAAGACAGGTCGGTACCAGCAGCCTGGATATGCTGTTAAAAGCTATAATAAAATGGATGTTATAGACACTAACCTGAAACATTGACAGTTGTCTGTCAAACTCTGGTCACAGAACTTTTCTTTGTTTACTTCTGGTATTTAACACCTTTACCAGCTGTTTTGAGCACACACACTCAAATTTGACTGTTATCAGGCCATTAAATAGACGTTATCAGTCGCTATTAGCATTTAGCATTTAGCATAGATGTGGGTCATTAGCGGCCTACTACGCCTACTATGTTGTAAAAGTGAAAGTGAAACTTAAAAGCAACACGTTCTAACATGTTGTAAAACTGAATGAAACGTCATCTTTTGAACACAGACAAAAAGGCTTCTTTAGGTTTAGGCAATAAAACTAAAACTTCTTCAAGTTTAGGCAACAAAACTAAAACTTCTTTAAGTTTAGGCAACAAAACTAAAACTTCTTTAGGTGTAGGCAAAAAATCCACTTAGTTAAGTTTAGGGAACATCGTGTTTTGGCTTAAAAATAACTACGAACACAAAGAAAAATACACATTGTTGGTTTTACACGGGATGCAAACTCTTTCATGTACGTATCATAACAACGGCTTGTATATCGGCCATCCTCGATCTTCCGGTCTCCCTTTATGAATGATGAATACAGACTACCGCTGCCTGCTGGTGTGGAGAGTTATTTCATCTCACGTAGGTGCAGAATGTACGTGGCAGTTGCCTGTCGGCTGTAGTCTTTGCGATGCGTTCGAGTGCAACTTTTTGGCCAAGACAGGGGCGACGTGAGGCGACGCTAGTTCTTTGATGTCGGGTTGGTGTGTCTGGGCCTTTAAATTACAATGTTGACTGGTATTCGACATAAAAAAGGGAAAAACTGAATCATGTCATCTGTCATCATGTGATGCATTCTAGTGTACCAAGGCTAAATTAAACCATTTAACACTCAATTAAGATTATTAACAGAAACTACAAAAACACATTAACAGTTGGAGAAAACTGATTAGCGGGCACCTCACAACCACACAAATGCACACACACACACACACACACACACACACACACACACACATGCAAACTGTATTAGCTTTCTGTAGTTACTTGACAGGTAGGAGCCCTTCAAGGTACAGTCCTCTTTCTATCAAACTTCATGGAACATAAATTAAATACTACATAGAATTCTTAAAATATGAAACGTATATGCACCTTGCACATACACAAGTACTACGGACTCCAACATTCTTTCTCAATAAGGCTTGTACCGTATCATTAAAATGTCTTGTTAAGTTAGTATGCCATAATAATGATGAAATATATGGCTATAATATGAAAGAATAATCTAGCGAGAGCAGTTTGTATGCATTAATGCTGCTGCAAACATTAGCTTACTGTAATAGCAGACTTGTGATAAGGGTACATTCTCAGATTCTTCATGCATCTTGATAAACTATTTCACATTCAAAATGGTTTAAATTGTTGGAGTAAGGATAGGATTTTTAGTCAATCACATTTAAACTGAACATTTTTCACCCCAAACTCAAAATCTTCTGGTCTATTTTCTATCAGCCCTCTAAGTGAAAGATAAATGTTTGTGATAAAGCAGCACCTACAGTCAGCTCCTTCCCTTACTGCTGATCTGAGGTCTGCTCCAGACCACAGCAACAGATGTTCTACAGGTTGCCCAGCTCTGAATGGGACCTATTGTTGGGGATTAAAACGGAGCAAGTGTCCACGCCAGGTCGAGGGTCGGGTTAGGCAAAAGGCACCAGGTTCTACAAGTCTTGACCTTTTAAATGAGTGCAATGTGATACAATGCATGGGTCAGCAGTCACATGCTGAAAGCAGGCCCACATGTTGACGAAGACCCTCTGACCCCCGCCGCCTCAACCATGCAGCCCCAGCCCCAGCCCCGACATGTGGCGACCGAGACTCTGCTGGGATAACAACCCCCTGAGGCTTCTGGGTAATTAGGGGACCCAATCAAGCAAGCCCGGGGCCTGACCTGAAATGAGGATTGTGAGGAGACTAGTTTTGACTTCTTGTTCATCTTTGACTTTGATTTTCAATGGAAATAGACATGCTTTAGTTAAGTAAATAATGGAGGATAAATACTCCAGCTCCAAGCACCAGTCCATATCTCACATGTCATTGCTGTAATTTGACAGCCAGCGAGTTTAAGGAGCAGTTGAGCTCTACAACCACTGCAAACAAAGACGTGTGGATTTATCATTTCATACTGCATCTGGTTTCTGACCATACCTAATATATTTTCTTTTGAGACATCTATTTGGCTTCCACAATATTAATAAATGCTGCATTACAGCATTGGCCCCACTCACAAGTCCTACAGTTGTTTGCTTGGAGTGTCCTAAATTCTCGTACGCATTCATTAAGGTGGAGTGATACTTACCACTAATTAGGGACCCCGAGATGACGTAAGACAAATGTTTGGTGTCTTGTGACAAATCTATTGCGTCGGTTTGAAGCTGAAGTAGAGCAGATGCACTGTGGAGAGTCCAAAATAGCCCCACCACACTGGAGGTTTTTCTGACTTAATAATGTCAACACCAGAGCCCTCGCTAAACCAGCTGGAGACACTTTATTTGTTGGACTGATTGCGCCTACTCTAGTTTATCTCCATAGCGGAGAGAGCAAGAAGGGAGAGATGTCTGGTCAAGTCAATGTTGTGATTTATGGAGTGCTTTCAAAACCAGCGTTGCCACAAAGTTCTGTGTAACAAAGCACATAAATGCATGATAACAACATCAGACAACACTGCATAAATCCTAACATATGAGGCCACTTTCTCTCTTTCTCTCTTTCTCTGAGTGGAAACACGTGAAAGAAGGATTATTAAGGTTGGTCAAAGATCAGGGAAGGACGGACATGTTTCAGAATGAAAGTTGGGACCATTTGAACTTGCAGTACATTTCTTCTTTTTTTCATTTGAAAGTATATTTACTCAAGTGAGTTACTTGTACTTTACTTTGAGTATTTCTATTTTATGCTACTGTATACTCAGTTTCAGATGTCTATGAGTTTTTGTGTGTGTGTGTGTGTGTGTGTGTGTTTATTTCCCATTTCCCCCCGTCATTAATCATCTCACGACCCCTCAGATTTATCTTGTGACCCTTTGGAGGGTCCCGACCCCTAGGTTGGGAACCACTGAACTTAAAGCTGCAGTGGGAAGAAATGGAGCAAATATGATTACTTGTGTGTCATCTGGTGTCCTCCGGTGCTCTAATGGCATCTGCAAGATTTCACAGATCGGAGGAAAACAACCAATCAGAGCCGAGCTGAAACCTTGCCGTCTCTGAGCAGCTGTCAATCACTGTCAATCAAACTCTGATCAAACAATCAAACTAGGCATTGCTGATCAAATAGGAGTTAATATTATGTTACTGTACTGCATATTTCTCGTCTCAAATGTTTTCAAAATCATCTTGTAGTGTACTGTTTAGCTGTAAAATGAGAAAGTTTGTGACCCGGCAGCCGTGTTGAGATCAGTTGAAGAAATACCAAGCACCGCCCACCAGCCGGAGCACAGCAAATAGGAACGCTCTCTCTCTGAAATGACCTGTGATTGGCCAAAGACTCCATCACAAACTCGAGGCAATATGCAACATTGTAACAATTTGGTCCCTGATTCGGAGTGTCTTGTACAGATGCTAAAGGACACCTCCGTGTTTCGGTATCTGATGCCGAGGGGCACTGACCAAGCGGCGGTATTTGACGAGTTGGGAGTGAGAACAGGGTTTTTTTTCTTTTTTGAATGTCAGATGTTTAAGAAATTTTAAAAAGCAATATTGGACAGGAGAAAAAAAATTATTGGAGCAGTAGAGGTCATCTCAAAGATCAGTAATGAGAAGTATAACCGCAGACCCTGAAGTCTCTAATGTGATATGAATCCTTAAGCATGTGTCATATTTTGGCAGTGTCTTGAAACCAAGCAACTTCATCATGCCTTAATTATTGCACGAGGAAGAGGATGTTCAACTGCTGAACTCATTGCGGCAGTCACTTGTGCTTTGTATTACATCCTTCAGACACAGGACCCGATGGATAAGTTCTGCCTGTACAAACACTCTGGTTGAATCTGCTTACACAGAATCAGAGTCATGGCCAGTCCCATCAGACTCACATAACATATCTCCCTCTTCCTCTCTCTCGCTTTCTGTCATCACTGAGTTTCTACTGTCACTTTTTTGGTGTGAATCACTCTGCATTAAGAACTCTTTTACACCCTCATTTTGATTCTTAAAGCCAAGATTTGGCTCACAGTTCCCTCCTGCAGATATGATGTATTTACTTCATATTTATTGACAATATTTCACAGTGGCCACATGAATAAAGAAATGCATAACTTCATCCTCCTACTTTACAAAAACAATAAACCACTTCCAGGTACATGGTTCCAGGATACGTAGAAGCTCTATTTTTTTTTTAAACAGTGTGGCTCTGCGCTGCCAGAGGCTTCCTTGTAAGCTGGTTTTGAAAATGAATGCCTTTATGTTTTGGTTTGGACCCACTGAATAATTTACTATGTAATTACATACTCTGCAAAAGCCTCTGTGTCCACTCGGGCCCAAGTGGGATTCTCTGTAGCATTGCAGTCACAACCAGAGCCTTGACCAAATCAAAACTCAAACCCACTCTCTAATCAAAAAACTGGAAAACTCACATCCAGAGGCACAGTTTTATGTCTGCAGTTTGCTAAATACCCTTACACCAACAATTGGGGTGTAATTTCTGATTTGCAGCTTTGCCAACCTTTTTTTGTTTTCATTTGAGGCGCTGCAAAACAGCTCTCGGCGCTGAGACGCTGCAGTCTGCGCAGTGCTTTTGCAAAACATGTCCCGTCATTACATTTGGCAGGGGTTCGCTGAGAGAAATGACAGCACGCTACAGCAGAGTTATCACTGTGGCTGATGGGAAGCAACCGGTAATTTTAGGATGGGGAAAATCTGCTGTCAACAATATGGTCCACTGTCACACAGGTTTATGCATGATTGAGATCGAGGACTAAATACAAATTATTCATCTGATTCAACTGTTATCAGGCCATTAAATAGGTGTCATCAGTCGCTATAAGCACCATAGATGTGGGGCCTACTACACCTACTACGTTGTAAAAGGGAAATTGAAACGTAAAAGTAGCACCTTCTAACACTTTGTAAAATTGAATGAAATGTCACGTTTTGAACACAGACAAAAAGGTTTCTTTAGGTTTAGACAACAAAACTACAACTGCTTTAAGTTTATGCAATAAAACTACAACTTCTTTAGGTTTAGGCAAAAAAAACAGTTGGGTTTAGGCAATAAAACTTCAACTTCTTTATGTTGAGGCAAAACAAAAAAATAGTTAGGTTTAGGCAATAAAACTACAACTAACTTAAGGTTTAGACAAAAAAAAAACAGGTTTAGGCAATAAAACTACAACTACTTTAGGTTTAGGCAATAAAACTACAACTTATTTAAGTCTAGGCCATAAAACTACAACTTCTCTAGGTTTAGGAAAAAAAAAAAAACACTTAGTTAAGTTTAGGGAAAAACATCCCATCCATCGTCCCCGACCTCCACCCCTTATGGAGTTTCACACTGTCTATACTACAGTGCCTGACTTCTGATCTGCTCCTGACAATTACTACGTTCGCTAGAGGTCGCTGTTGTGTTCTTTTATACCTTCTTTTTGTGATCTACCATGTGAATAGATGACAAAACCTACTAGTGGGTGCAGTAGGCCCCTATTGACCCACATTTATGGGGGTTATAGCGACTAATAACACCTAGTTAATAGCTTTGGTCAGGTAACAGAAAAGAGACCGATGCATTTTCAAATATGGCACAAGCAGTAGGAGAATCTTCCCAATATTCAGTGATAGACTGAATCCCAACTAACAATGGCCATGTTGTGCTCAGTGAACACCTCCTGCTTCAGGTTGGCGTGCATGTTGGCTCTCGCCAAAGTTTCATCCATTCCGCATCCTCTGTGTACCATCACTGATGCACGTGTATTTGAAATCACAAACATACCAGTGGTACTGCTGTTGATTAGCACATGTGGGCTGGTGTCAGGCTTCGGGGTGAGCTGGGTTTCACTCACTCAATCACTTGCCTTTTGAAAGTGTGGGTCTGTGGTTGATGTGTCAGTACACTGAGTAAACCTGTGTGAACTGCTCACGTTGTCCATTGTAATATACAGTACTTGTGTAGACGGGGAGGGCCGATCGATCATGTGATCAAGTAATTACCAAAGAATAGTAAAGAAAGCGCAGACTTTCATCTTTAAAATTCAAATCTCCAACACTGATGTAGAATAGTAAAGAACAGTGTTGAAGAAAATGGAGACCTTGTGATGCTGCTGCGGTGTTTATTGATGTATATGTTCATGTTGCAAATATGGGTACTGATATTATTATTATTATTATTATTATTATTATTATTATTATTCAGTGGGTTTTATTGTCCATCTTGTGTTATGCATTATATATATTCTATTTCATCTTATTTTATTTTTTAATGTGTTTTATTTTCCATCTTTTTCCCCCCTGTTTTTATGTGTAGAACACTTTGTGTGGCATTTCCTTTATGAAAGGAAAGGTAAAAAAATATTTTAGAATGGTGAATGAAATAGGCCTATATTGTACTTTTGCTGACAGACGAGAGGCTAACCGTTTAGTAGTAATTAACCTACTGACCCTACCCCCCCTTTCCCTCCAGAGAAAAGCACTGAGCTACTGTACTGTATGTGCTGCTTCATTGGAGTTGCACCTGGCCTGCAGCTCCCAGGTTTAACCTCTCCTCCCACAAACCAAGGATATGAATGTTACAATTATTAACCAGACTGTTGCATTTTGTACAGCTATGTACTGATTCTACTTTGACCGTCTGTACAACACCTGCCATAGTTGTGAGCACACAGTTACAAGGCATACAGGACACTACAGTTATACATTCACCTCAACATTCGCCTGCAGATAGGTGGTTTAGATAAAACTGGACAGCTGTAACCTCTTGAACCCCACTGACCTGCTGGTGAGTCAATCATTACCAAACCCACAGAACTTTATTTTACTATTTGTTTTAAAGTTTCCAAATATACCACATACATCAGGATGAATTTGGGGAAAAATGTGAATAAATCGATGCAGAAAACATCTTTCAATTTTGAGTCTTGGGTTTAAATATTTCAAGCTGTGTAAAATATAGTTTCAATGAAGAGCTGGAACAACCTGATACAGAATGTATATGATTAGAGATGATTTAAAACATCTTAAATCTACTTAAGGGGAAAACTGGATATAAAGGAGTCAACCTGTAAACCTGTGTGATTACTCATATGACTGCCACATTGACTCTCTAGTGATGTCATTGTATCCCCATACATCAGACAGGCAATACGTCATCCAGAGTAGGCTCTCATGACCACGCCCCCTTTTGAGGGAAAACAATCCCGTGTCCCTCATAGACTAGTTCCTCATAGGTAACAGCATAAAGAGAAGAACTTGAAACATGTCTCCAAACTTTTACTTTAAACAAACCGGTAATAGTAATAACGCTATGCCGAATAGTTGCTGTGTAGTTGGTTGCACCGACAATAAATATTACATATGTTGTCTTAATTGTTGCTCCATAATGTTATTTCCACCTGCCACACTGGCTTTAATTCATCAACAGGCACGCACACACACACACACACACACACACACACACACACACACTGGCCTGGCATATCATGCTAGTATGTTAATCTGTTTGATCTGCTCTCCAGCAGTGTCCCGGTACTAAGGCTCGGCCTCTGCCAGCTTGTCTCCTATACCATCCAAAATGCCATTCATACCCAGAGGTTGGCACATACCTGAGCTGCCCGGTATCAAAGTCTTTTGCCCGGAGCTGTTACTGTACCATGCAGCAGCTGGCACTGAAAAGGGCATGTTGGCGTGGCCTGGATAGAAGTAGTAGGCACTAGCTTTAGCCCCAAAAAGGAACGACAGGAACCTTGTTTTCTTTTCCCCTAGACTGTAGACATTTTATTACATTCATTAGACATTTTTATATAAATGCAATTGACTGCTTGTTCTCAATTTCCACCCTGACATTTGCTGTTAGCTATTCTAATAAAACAGCTCTGTTACATAGTAGAATGAACTAGAGGTCATGTCAGCTCAGTTTTGATTTTTTTTTTTTTGTTTAGCTCATTAGCTTCATTTCAGCTTAGCACTCAAACACTGATGATTAATGAGGATTTATTATTGTTGTTTTACTGTGTTTCTGTAGCTGTTTTGCACTCCATGTCCTCTTGAAATGTTGCCAGTGGAGGAATTTAGTTTAATTTAATTTATAGCAGAGGAATTCTAATGTTGATCTTAGTGTAAGACATTATGGAGAAGAGCGTTATGCTAAATACCAGAAACTGACAAATTGAAGACATTGTTTGGAAGTGTTTAAAGAATACTTGAGGAGTACTTGATGTAAAAATTCAAATATTTGTAAGTATGATTAGTCACTTTTGACCCGGCTTGCCGCCTCCCAGGCACACACACATCCACTTATACACACATGAACAAAAAGACATTTCTTTTGTCAGGCCGGTTGCATAAAACGGCCTGTCAATTATACAAGCATGAGGAATAAGATGCAGAGGAGAAATGTAGCCTTAAGTAAATCATCCATTGTGATTAAGGAGTGAAAAAAGCAGGGAGGAGGAACCACAAACACATCACCTTTTAACAAAAGCCAACGTTAGCCATTTCAAGCTAAAGGTTTGGCCATGGACCAGGACCACAAAGCAGAACCATCCCATGGTGCTCACACACACCTCAGTCTCTTTTTAGTTTTATGCACGTTTGAATGGGCTTTGTTTTGGAAATGCTTTAGGCCGACCATACATTAATAGACTATAAAAAGACTTCCACTTGTGTAGGATTTTACTCTTAACAGCCAGCTTATCTTGATCTGCAGAGTTTCCATTGCAGCGCTTTAGATAAGCCTTCGCACCGTGTCGCGTTACAAGATCATGCCGGTCTTCTCATGGTGACATCGAGGCGATTGCACGTTAATGGGAACCCGCAGGGCGCTCGTCGCCACAAAGTTCACCACGCTGTTGACAATGCCTCTATAGCAACACTGTCAACTGTAGGGAGATGCAATCCAAGCGGGAGCAAGTTGAATATCTCGCACTATTTAGTGAATTAACCCCTTACCATGCCTCCCTCTTTTTTAGAGTGGTAGATGTGGGGAACAGGGGATCGTCAGCAGTGTATGTGTTATGTCTCATAAATTGTTGCAGCAATTTTTTGGTTGATATCATTTCTTACAAAGATTTGGTGCTAAATTTAACCATTTTTTACCATTCCATAATTGATTAAAATTATCAATAATCCCTCCAAAATACAACATTAAGACACCAAGACCCTGAGGAACAGTACTGCATGGGTTTTAATTAATTTTAATTTCATTTAAACTAATTAATTTAATACATTTTGAATAAAGTACCTACCTACCTACCTACCTTTACCCCAAACTGCATAGGATTAGCATAAAGTGGGCATGTCTGTAAAGGGGAGACTTGTGGGTACCCAAAGAATCCATTTTCATTCACATATCTTGAGGTCAGAGGTCAAGGGACCCCCTTTGAAAATTGCCATGCCAGTTTTTCCTCGTCAAAATTTAGCGCAACTTCGCAGCGTCATTTAGCAATCTTTCCAACTAGCATGGCATGGTTGGTACCAATAGATTCCTTAGGTTTTTCTAGTTTCCTATGATACCAGTATCTTCACTCTAGCTTGAAAACTCAGTCCGCAACTGAAGACAGAATAGCGTCAGGGCCCGCCGGCGGGCTGTCAGTGTCTTAGGGGGTTAAAAGCTTTGTGCACGCTTCCATCTGACCAGGAGATACTTTTCTTTTCTTCATTCAGAAGTGAGTTGGAGATTGCTTTCGTTGAGCCAACACACATATACAGCTAAAACCACGACTTTTTTTCCCAGTCATTTATGAAATGAGTTTTTGTCCAGTTATGTGGATTTCAAATGTTTCAAGGCTGCTACTGATATCAGTGTGTTTGTATTGGTCTGTCAATCGCTCATATTTTGCACTGATATTCAATACGGTTCATTAAAGTTTGACCATAGTCATGCACCAAAAAGTCAATATTTTCATTCTCGACAGTGAATAAAAGACTCGGTAAAACAGCATTTATACCATAATAAGATATTAAAGCGCTCTAGTGAAACCCAGATAAATTAAATAATTCTAGGTTTAGCAGCAGAGAGAGCTCCACTGCTTTCACACAGAATAAAACCAACCTATAAGCCCAGAGTCAAATCTTTTCCTTCCTTCCTTCCCCTCTTCCTTACTTTCTAACCCGCACACTCGCACTAACACGTCCTCGTGTCTTTCTCATACTTTCGTGAAGCATTATTGACTCCACGGCAGACAGAGTTTTTACTCCACAATTTAAATGACAGAATGCAGAGTGCTAACAGGTTCATTGCTGGAGCCGCGCTGTCTGGTCTCAACAGATATACACAACAACACTTTTCTGTGTGCCCTTGGAAATGGGACTGTTTGTGTGCCCAAGAGTGTTTGTGTATCACGCACTCCTCTTGTGTATATGTAAAGTGACGACTTGACGAAGTGGAACAAGACAAATTACAAGCTGCATTCTCTCGTGTTCGTTATTTTCCATCTATGGGGAATGCAAGGACATAAAACACAAATACACCTGCCCACACAAACACACAAACACACGTACAATTTACAGCACATTTGAACACGTAAACACAAAAGGACAGCCTCTTTGACACATACTTTAACACGCAATTAAACACAGATATGTACACAGCAAGTACATCGCACAAGTACACGAGTTTGTTCCCATGGCACATATTAGAGCTTAGCATGTTTGACAGATATTGCTGACATTGTCATAATAAAGTCAGTAGTTTATGTGTTAGGTAAGCAATGTGCAAACCATTACTGCTGGTATTTAGTTGAATAAGAAGCAGATAATGTTGAAAATACTGACTGTATGCATTGTGTACCTTCTATTTCAGCCTGGCGTATTTCCCTTAAATGTGGCTATTGTGGCTCCGTTGTAGAGATTCAAAGAAACGAGGGCTGTACGAGCCTCCTACAGATTTCCAAATAACTAAAGCTTTACAAATGTTTCAGATGTTGTCTCTGAGTCTCGTCGAAAGTAAACACAGAAAAAAGCCTGAAACAGCCATTAAAGGGGACATATCATGGATCTCATTTTCCAGGTTCATACTTGTATTTTGAGTTTCTACTAGAACATGTTTATATGCTTTAATGTTCAACAAACTCATTATTTTTCTCATCCTGTCTGTCTGAATACCTGTATTCACCCTCTGTTTGAAACGCTCCGTTTTAGCGTCTGTCTCTTTAAGAAAAAGCCCAGTATGCTCTGATTGGTTTGCGAGAAAAATATGGAGCACCTTTGCAAAGCTATTTCTCAAGCTGTGGGTATAATCTAATGAGCCTGCATGTGACATAGGAAGGGGATCCAAATCTGAATGGCTTGTTGAATCACATGTTTTCTGATCTAGGCAGCACACAAAAAACTGACTGGGTTGTGTTATTTCATAGTTTGTGGGTAGTCTTGTTGCCTAATCCTAACCAAGTCTATCTTTTCCTAAATCTAACTAAGTAGTCTTGTTGTCTAAACCTAACCAAGTTGATCTTTTCCTAAACCTAACTAAGTAGTTTTGCTTCCTAAGCCTAACCAAGTCGATCTTTTCCTAAACCTAACTAAGTAGTTTTGTTGCCTAAACCTAACCAAGTTGATCTTTTCCTAAACCTAACTAAGTAGTTTTGCTTCCTAAACCTAACCAAGTCGATCTTTCCTAAACCTAACTAAGTAGTTTTGTTGCCTAAACCTAACCAAGTTGTTTCCTGTGAATGAGCGGAAATTGACACATGTTGCTGGACATTCGTAGGAAAACGGACAAAAAATGAGGAATAACTTTTCGTAAGATATCATACATCCGTTGTATGAAGATACGTTGCTGGACTTGGACTACAGCAGCTGAAAATGCCAGTATTTGAGCAGGAGTCTGGGAAATTGCAGTGCCAGGTGACAAGTCTTCTGGCATTTAGATCTATAGCGTCCTGTGTCATTTTGGTGCAACATAAAACTCGGTTATTGTTTCCTGAAGACAGAATGATGCATGGATGGAAGGACTGGCGCATGTACAGATCTTTGGGGAATTAAGATTTGCATTGAGTGAAAGAATGAGAACAGAAAAAAGAACATTGTGTCCCCTCAATGACGAGACGATAATGTATAATATTGTGCATCCTTAACTGGAGCTTGAACTGGGAGTATATTTTCTTTGCAATTTGTCATCTTCTCTCTTCATCCCCCGTCTCATGCCCAGCTAAGATTTGGTGGATGCACCATTAATCCACGCTGCTTTACGGTCTTAATCCGGTTCATTATCGCTGCTCAAGTTTGGCCAAAGTCGCTCAGATTTATGTCTTAGTTTGCTCTTGCTGGGTTTTGCCGCTCCTGTTGGTTTTGGAGGGGAACACTGACTCACACCACAGCCCTTCGCTCCGGAGCTGGCTGGTGAGAAGTTTAACCATCACAGTTCACTCGGCGGAGCAGTTTCTGCGGCTGCTGGATTAATTTGTGACCTCTTTTTTTTTTTCTCCTCAGGACCTGTCCCTTTGTGTCAAGCTCTGAAAAAAAAAAAAAGTCAGTCCGCTCCAGATGTTTATGGTTGAATGCAAAAGATGGGAAGTGATAAGCATGGATGGAGGCATGTAAGGGAAACCAGAGGAAAAGCCACGGAAAGAAAGAAAAAAAAAACCCAGTCCAGATATGTAAACGGTGGTTATGGAACCCTTCGACATCCTCTGTAAACCAAGTTTTAAACAATCATGGCTGAATTGAAGTAAAGGAAACACTAAACATGTGCCACGCTAATGTTGTGGTGAAAACAAATCACATTTCTGAGAGCTCTTCCAAAGAAAATTAGAAATGCCCATGTGAATTCAATTTCATGTAAGTGAGATTATGTAATTATCCAGTCACTAATTCCATGGAGAACATGTTGGGTATAAAATAAATACTTCAGTAGCTCTATTTTTAGATTCATGTGTACCAATACAACAGCAACACAGACTCTAGCACTAGATTGTGCTATTACAGCTGTGATGGCGTATTAATCTATCAGTTAGTGTGTGTGTCATTGCTCTGATTCCTTACAGAGGCAGAGTTTATCATTGCTAACAGTGCCTTCTAGTGGTCGACTGCTAAACTAACGTGAGAGTGAATCACCTCTCTGTGGATCCTCATCCTGCAAGTGCAGGGTTAGAGAAAACAGACAGCCACATTTAGGAAATGACCGTGTGGCCGTTTATCAAGCAGTGAGTGGATGTGGGAAGGACAGCCGATACAGCTCCCTGACACTCCGCTGTTACTTAAGGAAGAAAAATCTGCCCCGAAAGCAGCAGAGATGGAAGTAACAGCCTCCAGCCGGGGCTGATTTAGAGCGCATATGTGGTGCAAGCAGCATGCAGAGCACACACTGAAGCAATCAGGCATTATTCTGCATGCAGGCTATAAAATAATAGAGCCCAGTTGCACTTAAGTTGTCAGGCTGTTGCCTCAAATCTCAAAGTTCGTGACATCCTTCCCACCCCCCTTTTTTTCTCCCTTGTTTCTCTCTTTCTTCTCTGCACATGACTCTATGTGTATGTGTGTGTGTGTGAGAGAGGGGGGTGGGGGGAGTGCATGTTAGTGGATTTCCCTTCTGGCTACATTTGTAACACAAATGATGTCCAATGGAAGCAACAGGTGTAGGCTTTAAAGGTGACTTATGGCCCCGAGCAGCTATCCCTTGCGCGTGTTATCTAAACACAAAAAAAACAGTGCAGCGTGGAAACATTGTAAATTGGAACGAAAAATTATAAAAATAATAATACAGTAATTGCAAACCCATGTTCCTGTTCCATCCCTTATATAAGTGAATGATTCAGTAATGAACATTCCAGTACAAAGCAGCACTTCTCCGTACTTGCTTTTCCTTACTGGGGATATTCCGTCGACAATGAGGCACTTATGACTCAAGCAGGGGGTTACCGATGATTTATTTTGTTATGGACACGAAAGAAATCATGATGTCAGAACGTGATTTTTTTCCCCCCGAGACTTGAATACAAGTTTCAGATGTTTTCAACAATCCATGAATGTGAAAGTGGGAGACGACACACAGTGTTTCTTTCTTGAATTAACCTGTTAAGTCCTAGCCCTATATCCATCGGGAAAAAAAAGGACTACCCAAAATTAAGCAGGATATCTCCTCAACCATAAGATTCAATCTGTATATCTGGTCTCATTTGAATTGTAAGAATCTAAGGAATATGAATCCATTGTAAGTAAATTAAACTATATTATGGAGATTACAATGGAGAAGCCAAAACAAAAAAGAAATTTTATCTTAATTTCAAAGGCAATATGGCCATTATAACAAAGATCCCATACATAATGATGCAACTGAATGTGTTCTACTACTACTACAACTGGGACTGTAAATTTGATGAAAATACATATAAAAGACACTATTTATGATACAATTTATTCCATTTGCAAGGATGATTTCTAATCTTGGACCATTTTTGTTTCTCTCCATCATATCGCCCACTGTAAAAAAAAAAAAAGAAGCACACAAGAGAGAGCTGAATATGAGTGAGAACATCATTTTTTTTTTTTTTTTTTGCAGTGTGGAGCACTTTAAAGATCTTCTTGGGGAGAATCATGTGAAGCTCTCCAGACAGACAGACAGACAGACAGACCGTGCAGGTTTTGACTATCTGTATACTGATATGTTTGGATGATGAGGGTTGCGTTGCTCTTTGCTGTTCTGATGCCTCTTTGCACCTCGGCATCAGTCCAGCCTTCAGGGTGAAAGAGCGATCCTCCTGCTGCTGTTGCTGCTGTTGCTGCTGCTGCTGCTGAAGAAAAAAAAAAAAAGCAGTTTGGCTGCCTGCCAAGCCGTGGAACAAGTGCGCCTCCCTTCCCTGCTGTTTAGCGTATTCATAGTTAGGGGTTTGGGCTCGGCTGTTTTTAAAAAGGCAAGGCAGCTCTCTAGTTGATCAGTCTGCTCAGGAAACTTCTGCTGGAGAGAAAGTACTGGAGTCCAAAAACTGAAGAGGGAGAGAAGTTGAGATTTTCTTTTTGGTGCAAAGATTATTCCTCCTGCAAGAGGACAACATCTCGGGATAAAAAAAACACATTTTTAATTTATTTTTTTTGTTGCAGGGTGCACGAGCGCAAAGCCTGTAATTAATGTGTTTGAAACAGATAGCAACACTCCCAGGATAAAGACTCTTGGCTTTAGCTTTAAAAAAAATCGGATTATCTGACTGAGGCATTGTGCTCATTATAGACCAGTCTACTGTTTTTTTTTCTTCCTCCCCCCTCCTCCTCCTCCTCCTCCTCTTCGCATTTGAGCTTTTTATGCTATAAACTGAAGAGAACGGCCAACAATGTTTCTGAGTCTCTGCCTCTTGGTGACATTTATCTTGGGGCTGTCCGGCTGCTTGGGCTCATACGTGCCGTGCGAGCCGTGTGACCAGAAGGCTCTGTCCATGTGCCCTCCGGTCCCGGTCGGCTGCCAGCTGGTCAAGGAGCCCGGCTGCGGCTGCTGCCTGACGTGCGCCCTGTCGGAGGGTCAGGCGTGCGGGGTGTACACCGGGACGTGCACGCAGGGCCTCCGGTGTCTGCCGAGGAGCGGAGAGGAGAAGCCGCTGCACGCGCTGCTCCACGGCAGGGGAGTGTGCACCAACGAGAAAGGATACAAACCTGCACACCCGCCCATAGGTAAGAGACACGCACTGAACTAGAATGCATGCTCTGGATCAACCTGAATGTGAGAGTGTCATCTATAGACCAGGAGATCTTGTCTCATGTAAATGGTAAATGGACTTGCATTTATAGAGCACTTTTCTAGTCTTCCGACCACTCAAAGCTCTTTACACTACATGTCAGCATTCACCCATTCATACACACATTCAAGCTAAGGTGCCAACTTTGCCCATCAGGATCTAATCTAAATACCAATTCACACACCTGGTGTTAATTTATTTTTTTTAATGGATGCTGGGCACCAACACTAAGATTTATGCGAAACACTGAGCTGTGGACTATGACAGATTTCTCGAGCTGCTTCTTCAGGACTAAAGATCAGTTTCCAAACCCAATCAGAGCTTTATAAGCTTTTAAAATATTTATTGTATTCTATGCCTTCGGAAGCAATTTGGGGTTAAGTGTCTTGCTCAAGGACACATCGACATGTGACCCGGAGCAACCGGGGATCGAACCACCAACCTTCCGATTGGTGGACAACCTGCTCGGTAGATCCTGTGGGGATCCGATCTGGAAAAATCACAATCTTTCATGATCCTGTTTTTGTAGATAAAGTGGCATTATTGACAGAGCTCTCTGACAGAGCGCTTGTTTGTTTGACAGATGGTTTCAGGTGCCATCTGATTAACTTTTTTATCCACCGCCGTGATTAAACTGGCTGCAGGAGCTTATTCCTCTCCTCTCCTCCCCTCCTCTCCTCTCCTCTCCTCTCCTCTCCTCTCCATACAACGCACCTTTGGTTGTCTGCAGCATCCAGCTGTAACGACACTGCTCAATATGAATCTTCCAACATGAGGTGAACCAACAGTTAAAGTGCGCGCACGGTGCCGGTTTATAATAATGTGTTTTGCGGGCGGCTCTGCTGCAGTAAAACGCACATGGTGCGTCTCTGAGTCGGCTGAGTTGGAGCCTCCAAGTTGCGGGGCAGCAGTGCGGCTGTCAGCCTGCTGTCTACCACCGAGACCCGGGAGCGGCTGGCTGGCTGACAACCATCCAGGCTGTTTAAAATAGTTCCATGTTAGGGCAGCGCGATTTATTAAACGCACTTCTTGTCTTAAGAGGTTTCACCGCTGACGCAAAGTCTGAGCGCTCCATGATAGTGTATTTATATAAAGAGGGAAAAATGTGGGAACCCCTTAAAGCGGAGCTTATTCTGCAGATTACCAACCCTTCACATCCACCAGTGTAACAAGTGTCTGTCAAACCTCACTGTTTTCCATCCTCATGCCAGAGCGCATTAAGCTTCTTTCCTTTTTTTGTCCGCCTTTCCAACACCATGCGCACCTTGGAGACGTGAAATCCATCCAGACATATTGAGGTGGAGGGAGTGTGTGGAGAGACTACATGGGAAGGAACACTCCCGCAAACGTTGGGTCTTGTTAAAGCGGAATTTCGATAGATTTAGGTCTGCAGGCTATAACCCACAGTGTGGATGTTCAGAGTCGGATTACCACTAAACCTGCATGCGTGAGAGAGGAAAGAGAGGAAGACGCACAGATATTCAGACAAGAGGGAGGGAGGAAGAGAGCAGGAGCCTGGATGGCCTTGAATGATTTAAGGTATTTGTTGGTGAAGCAGAGTCAGGGTCCACTGTCTGTCACTCAGGAGCTGCAGCAGCAGCAGCAGCTTGTCAACAACTAGATAAGTAGGTGGTAACCACAAAGGGGTTTGGCTACATGCCTCATTCTATAAAATAAGCTGCCACTGGGCTCATTCTGGGCTGTTGACAGAGTCATTAGGCTGTTTGCACCCCAGTGAGCAGGACACCTCTCCTCTTATAGTGACATCACAGCACAATGTGGTTTGTCCATGAATGTTCTAAAACAATCTCATGTTTTGCAAAGATTGGAAACAAAGTTATATACTCTCAGTTCTCTGTGTGTGTGTGTGTGTGTGTGTGTGTGTGTGTGTGTGTGTGTGTGTGTGTGTGTGTGTGTTTTGCTCTTATGTATACTTGGGCGGGGCCGTGTGGGCGTCTGGGTGTGCATTGTGTGTGTGATTGTTGTGAATGATGACACCTCAGGCAGTCTCGCTCTGGCTTTTGCACACACACACACACACACACACACAAAACATACACACACACACACACAAAACACACACACAGAACTCGACTTCTTTGTTGGCCCACAGAGGTAATCAGAGCATCTTTTCCTCCTGCCTCTGGCGGTGCATTCATCGCACGGGGCTGCTCAGTCACAACGCAGTGATTCAGCAGAATGCCTCTGGCTCTTCTCTTTCCCTCTGAAGGGCCTTCTGTCAGAGGCAGCTTATACCCGCCGATGGGCACTGGCGAGGTGAGCTTCTGGTTTCCTGTGGTGTGGGGTTGCAGCTGTCTTGTGTGCTGCACCAGCTGAGCAAAGCCAAACACCGGGGAGGAGGAGCTCAAGTGTCCGCAGCCTACTAAATATTGACTGGGGGCAGCCAAACAATGGGAGAGAGGAATCTTTGCTATCCTACAGCACCCCCCACCCCAACCTCCACCCCCTTCCACACACACACACACACACACACACACACACACACACACATCCCTTTACTGCTCATGTCAGAAAAAAGAATCCTGGCCATCTCTCTGCCTGCGTCTGGGTTTCGTGTCCCAGCGGGGCATTAATACACGTTTTTTGCTCTCGCACTGTGATCCCAGGGGTCGCTGCTTGGATTGTAAGGCACAGGAGGTGGTATGTGCTGCGGGGGCACTTTGTTAGCCCCCCTACGAGTGAATCAGACCCCGGAAAGCTTGCCAACAGATATGACTTCATAGCAGCAGGCCCCTCGTCCTTCAAGCTCCTGAAAGGGGGCCTTATGTTTTAACGGATTGCTCTTTGCCAAGAAACAAAAGATGATTAGGGAGTGGTTCCAAATCCAGAATACTCCACACACACACACACACACACACACACACATGGACAGAAATACTATGGCCCTTATTAGCATAGCAACAGGAAGCCTGGTCCCTTTACTGACAACTGTAATACTTTACATTTGTCTTGGCTCTTTGCATGTGTGTTTGTGATGCAGTTTTAAACGCGTTGCCAGACAGTTTTTTTCACATGTCAGACTCCTGATGTTTGCCAGAGAGCCTCCCATATGTACGGTCACACTGCCTTGTCATGTCTAAGCACCATACAGAATCACTTGTCATCACATACTTTTAGATTTAGCTTTGAGAGCCGCCATCTGCTTTTTTTCTCTCCACAGCCTCACTGACACAGCTGGTTATCGGGTCGTATAGCTGAGAAAGTAAAGCAAGCAAGCGGTATAAAAAGACGCCGTTTCCCTCGGAACCCCGTACGTTTCGGCTAATGACAACCAGCCACGGCGCTCTCCCACCGTCTGCTGCGGACGCCGCGTGCTCGTACGGACATGCCACGTTAGATATAGCCCCGTTGGTCACGTGTGGGGGCCCCAGCTGCCTGACAGCTTCATGATGGGCTCATGCGAAAGGAAAGACTGTATGTGGCTTTCCATCCGTCTCACCTTGAACATCTGAGACAGTGCAGCGAGAGCTTAGCGTGCTGCAACTGATCTGTTGCAGGTGCTGGGGTGAATTATTTGAAAGGTCACTTTGTCAAGATATCGCACGAGGACTTAAAGAAAAGAAAGAAAAAAAAAGCACGCAATTCGTGGAAAATGTGATGCAAGAAAAAAAAATGGTTTCTTAGATGTGACATTGATCCAGTATGATCATAGGGACAGTCTACAGCACCGGAGCTGTCGCTGGCAAGCACATAACCTTTTTTGGCACACTTGCCTGATTTCTCCCTGTAAAACTTTACAGTGGTATTTGTACAGCTTATTGGTCACTGACACCTAGCCCGCTGGTGGCAACAGCTGTGAAAGAAATCAGCTCTCCGCTGTAGTCTTTCTATACGCCGGGAGCATGTGATTCAATAAAAGGCAGGGGATGGCCACATGCTGGGCTTTCAAAGTGATGTCACATGTCGTGTTTACACCTGATCCGCGTACTGTAATCTCACCTCCGACACCTGGTTTACATGCTAGCATGGTGCGAGAAAAAAGGAGCAGAAATAGGCCTCTTGAGTTTCTGAGGATTTGGAAAACAATAGAGGCTCCAGGGACTTCTCTGAAATGTCGCCGTTGTCTGAGAATGTGGGACAGGTGAAGCTTTTGTTGTTCCCTGTCCCAGTAGGTAAGTTCCTCTTTGGTCATTGAATAGCGCTCCCTCCTAAATACTTTGTAATAATTGAAATTGCGTCATTGTTGATTCTTAGTTTTGATGACTTAGAAGTAGGGCTGTCAATGGATTAAAATAGTTAATCACCATTAATCGCATGATTGTCCATAGTTAATTGGGATTAATCACAAATGAATTACACATTTATCAGTTCAAAATGTACCTTAAAGGGAGATTTGTCAAGTATTTAATACTCTTATCAACATGGGAGTGGGCAAATATGCTTGATATGTGCAAATGTATATCTTTATTATTGGAAATTAACATTGACAAATATTGTCCAGAAACCCTCACAAGTACTGCATTTATTATAACAAAATATGGCAAACTGCAGCCCAACAGGCAACAACAGCTGTCAGTGTGTCAGTGTGCTGACTTGACTATGACTTGCCCCAAACTGCATGTGATTATCATAAAGTGGGCATGTCTGTAAAGGGGAGACTCGTGGGTACCCATAGAACCCATTTTCATTCACATATCTGGAGGTCAGAGGTCAAAGGACCCCATGCCAGTTTTTCCTTCGCCAAAATTTAGCGCAAGTTTGGAGCGTTATTTAGCCTCCTTCTCAACAAGCTAGTATGACTTGGTCGGTACCAATGGATTCCTTAGGTTTTCTCTAGTTTCATATGATACCAGTATCTTCACTCTGGCTTTAAAACTGAGCCCGCTAAAACCTAAAAAATCACAAGTTAAAGAAATTAGTGGCATTAAAACAAATTTGTGTTAACACGTTATTATAGCGTTAACTTTGACAGCCCTACTTAGAAGCATAAGAGGAAAAAGTTTCGAATTCCAAAAATGTGTCACATCAAAAGGTGTTCATATCATGTTACATAAACAGGTGGTTTGCTCATTCTTGGATATTCACAATGTTATACTGCAAACTGATTCATTAATTAATGTTGAACTTTGCTGCCCACTGTGATGTTTCTTTTTAATGCTGATTGGAGATCCGCTTTGCGCAGTATACATCCCAGGAGCGCTCGACTGTCGCCAAAAAAGCTGCTTCTGCCACTGGGGAGTTAGAACGTCGTCACACCCATTAATTGTGTTGTGGTGATGGTGACCCAAAAAGAGGTTGCGTCCATCCATGTGGCTTGTTGAAAAACCCAAACTCTGATGTAGGATGAGACCTCAGACCAAAATTAAGAATGTACAGTAGGAGAGCCGTGCGCCGTGCTCTGATAATAATGTGCCTTTCACATGACCGGTTGCAACATGAATCGAGCATTTACTTGCACTGCGGAAACTGCACACAGGTCAGAAGGTTTGCTCACCAAACGGCAGCATTTCCCCCCCTTTGGAAGGGTTTTGCATCCTCTCATAAGTCCTGTTTTTGTGATTTATAATCCTTGAATTGTTCTTGTTGCTATTTATAGCGCGCATTCAGAAAAGCAGGAAACTTTTTGATTGCAATGAACATATTCTGTGTGCACAATACCGTGGGAAGAGTTATTTCCTGCATTTTTCAGAAGCTGACTGAGACCACGCAACCAGGGTCGAACAACAGACATTTCATGGAAACAACAGGACATAAGGGGGGTGGTCAAACAAGCACATCACGGACTGAACATTTGATAAAGCCCATATTTCCTTTCTTTTTTCAGTCAGTCTCTCAGTCTTCTCATGTAGCCGGGAGTTGTGCTCTGCTGTCAAGTCGTGTGCAGAGGCTGTATATTATCTGTCGTTATATGAAAATGCAACTGGCCATCCATGCCGTAACGTTTTACTCTAGTGATACTAAGCTTGTCATTTTATCTGCAAATCCCTTCGCTACCTTAGTGTTCCAGTAGTGGTAACTTTGCTAAGAGTCCAACCCATTTGTGCCCAAAGACTATATTTAGTATGATAAGGAAGAATGCCCCAACATTTGTTCCGTTTGGTAAAAAGTCTTGAAATTTGGTACAGACATATTTTGGGCGAGTATCCAACAGTAAAACTTTGAAATTTTTGGATCAAATGAAAAATCATACTTTTATTAAAAAGTCAGGACTTTTGAAAAATGAGGAAAAACGCTAATATTGTCTTTATTAAATGCTTCTAAATGATTTTTTTTTCATAATTTTTCATGTGTGCATATCTTTGATATTCAACTTGGTATGAGTTCATAGATACCAAATAATTGTTTGTGCTCTTTGTAGTTTCTGAGATACAGACATTTTCTTATACTATATCTAGTATTTGGGCACATGGGACGACTGTTTTGTCCCAATCCTGCAAAAACAGACTAGATAAAGTATCATATGAAAAACTCACTTTTCAGCCAAACGGTTTGACAGATTTGGATACTTCTTCAAAGTTGTGCTTACGCAAGCCCAGAGAACCCTTCCACCAAAGGAAATTAAAAATGTCAGTTGCGGGCACAAATGGGTTAATAGAGGCCTTTATGACCCACAATTCTTTGCAAACTTTGCTGCTTGCTGCACACGCATCCTCAGCGACTTGCACAACTCCTCTGGTTTGTTCACACCTCCCTTTCTGCTCTAGAAACTGCAGGGTTACCAGGCCATGGCCTCGCTTTCAAATATTAAGTAGCGGAGGCAGTCTGAGGCTGAAGGATGGTTTACTAATGTTGTACCTTATATGACACAGGCCCTCAGGCTCATTTGTCCCTACATTATCTTGTCCTACCCCCTCTGTAGCGATTAAACAGCACGTCTATTCTCTTACATCTTGTAAAGATGTAATTTCAGATGCAGCACAGAGACGCTCTTAATCAAAGGCAGGACATAAACGTGGTGTAATGCTTGGAAATCCAATGAAAGGTGGGAGAATCTATTGTCCTGGCTTTTTCTTTTTCTTTTTTTTTTGCTATTTACTATAAATGGTATTATTATAGTTTTAAAGATCCAGAGGAGAGAAGACGGAGCAGCTTATCTTTCATGCTTGGACTGTCGCCCGTAAGAAACTTGGGATATTCATGAAGCATAATTGTGTGCAGATGTTAATTTTTAAACAGAGGAGTATCAGGTGCACCTCCTTTGGCTACTCCGCTCCTCTCGTCCTAATGAAATCTTTAGCTCGAGCGGAGGGAGAGAGAGAGATAGCGGCACAGCTTTGGGCTCAGCTGAATGGAAGAGCTGCACATGACTTGGCTCACTTGGCTCCCGTCCAGCGTCTTGGCAGAGTTTCAGGAGTTAAACACAGACCCTGTAAGCCTCCTTTACAAGCTGGGTACCCTGAGCATGGAAAAACTGAGTTTTTGTGGCTTGCGCCGAAGAGCCCACTTCAGAAAAGATGAATTTTGGTGATTTTTTTTTTTTTGAGTGGTGGAGAAAAAACAAGTCAGACACCATTGTCTTCACAAAAGCCATATCATTTTTTTTTCTTTAAATGAAAAACCTTTTTCTACCCTATGTTTCTAACGGAGACACTTTCTCAAAGTGACTGACTTGTAAGGTGAATAGAATTGATGTGCCACGGCTCAGACCTCTCTTAGTCCGGCCATTTCTATGCTCAAATGAGATTACACACGAAACAAGAATGCACGTTACAAAAAAAAAAACACAGCCCTTATTTTCGACGGCATATTCCATTGCCAAATATGTGGCATTTTAATCAAGCGCCCTGAGAAATTATTGGACTGCGCTGCAGAAACGAAGAGTTTTTCCACAGCGGTCACATGCACAGCGTCCATAGGAATGCTCGTTTGACGTATTTATTTATAGCGAGTAATAGCCCCCGTAGTCTGAGCGGGGAGACACAAGGACATATCTAAACACAAACCAAGGCCTGCCAAGTCATGAGTTGTGAGATTAATTTCAAAGAGACGGCAGTGCAGCGCAGAAGCCAAAGACCCAATTCTGGTAATCACCCTGCCCCCCCCCTTCAACCCCTCCCTTCCCAGAGACTCCAGACGCTCATGCTGTGTCAGGCTCTTTGAACATCAGTTTCTCGGAGCTCGTGTCCTTGTTTCGTCTCACTGCCTTTCTCTACGGTGGCTGTGTACTAACAGGCCAGTCAGCCGAGTTATGGCAACTTGTTAAATCTTTTTTTTTTTTTTCTCCAGCTTATTCTCTCTCTTGTCCGAGTATTGAAGTTGATTTGTCTTTCAGCAGCAGTTGGCCTAGAGTCCGCAGCCAACATTCCTCTCTGGTTCAGTGCGTCTGGCCCTGTGCACCACGGCGGGTTTCCTTGTCAGATAAATATAACCAGGGTCATCCACTGGCACCATCGCTTCGGCCAGTTGGGGCCTGGCAAAGTCCCCACAATAACTCTGTACTTATGGTACAGCTAAGCCAAGGGGGGGGGGGGGGAGCTCAGGGCTTCTTTCTGTGCCCTCAAAGAACCTCTGGCTGGGGGTCCAGGCTTAAGAGGCTGAGCCCCAAACATACGAGGGGGGGGTAGGTTAAGGATAAAGGACCTCAACCTGTGAACATCCTATCAAGAGACTATAGTGCCCCCTGGGGGAGCTGAAATTACGTCTAAGAGGCGCATAAAATGTGACAGAAATGTACAGGCATTTATACGAGTCCGTGGAGCAACTGGAATTTCCTCAGCTTGACATTTGAATCAGTTTAATGTGGGACACATCGCTGTAAACGTTACGACACTCAGAGGCCTTATAGTCCCCGCTGAAGTATAGCAGTCCAGATAACGTGTTAGCAAATTTTCCAGTCACTGTGGAGGCAGCCATGCAACATGTGATGCAGTTTCCTCAAGCTGTAGAGGACTGTATGCTCACAAATATGTGCTGCCTGGTGTCTGTGTATCTGTATTTATGTGTGACCTCAACTAACTTTAAGATCAACGTGACGCACTGACATTGAAGTCTCTTGTGTTCATGGATGCAGATCAGCTCTAACTGGCGTTGCATGAAGGGGTGTTTTAGCATGACTTTTCCAGAACTGTTATGAGTAGAGAGTAAGGGGGTTGGTGGGTGGTTGTTAGCTGTAGAAGTTCATCAGCTGTTGATTGGAGCTCCAGCCTCCCCTACTCTATAAACAAATGGCAAACAACAGTTGGTGGCACAAACCCCCGGGAAAAGCACCTGGTATTGTATTCACGTGGGAAGGACTAACAAGCCGCAGGCCTTCACATCTCTCATTTATGCAGATAGCAAATGATTATTTTTTTTTCAGTTGACTGTAAAATGTTGCAATCATACATTTACATTTTACTGGGTCCTCGTAATACTTGATTATGGGTCTATGATGACTGTTATTAGATCAGGCATTACCCTTTACAGAGACATTTTACATTCCTGAATTTTTATGCTCTTGTTCAAATTAAATTCGACGACGAAGTTTCATCACGAAATGACTCTGGAGATTAAATAAACAAACATGGTTGGAAATTCCCACTTAAAAAGTAGTGAAAAAAATTTAATTTCCCCTCGAGGATCGATAAAGTGCCTTTCTTCTTCTTCTCTCTTCTAGTGCATTGACAAACAGCTACATTTTCGGAGACTTTTATAAACAGATTTTACCAGTTTGTTGCAAACCGTTTACATTGTCACTCATGGGTCTTTGTCTTATCGGTACCATTTTACCACAAAATGGAACCAAACATCAGACTTCAATTTTGCACTGTCCTTTTTCTTCATCAAGACACAGATAACTATCTCCAAGACCATTCTGAATATCATTAATACGTTTGTGAAATGTCTTTTAAAGCCGCTCTAATCAGTATTTTTATATATAACAAAGGATCAAACTGTGTATTTTGCACTTCCCTTCGGCTCTGCAAAGCATTTTGGCACCTTTCAGCTCATTGACAACTTTATTGTTTTGTTTCAGTCACAAGAATTTCATTAATCTCACTTCCAGTTGCAGCAGGCAGCTGTTCATAGCAGAAATGCTCTGATAATCCCCTTATCACTATCTGCCCAGCACCAAACGGCAGTCAGACAATGTTAGCGTCTAGCTGGTGAACAAAGTGGTGCATTTAGCAGCTAAAGAGACAGATACCTCAGGAGTTGGTGGAGACCAAAACAGAACTTAAAGGAGAGTGAATATTTGCCGCATGGACAGAAACACGACTCCTAATTAGTGCTAATGTCTGTTAAATGTGTTAAGAGGCAGCTGTTTGCTAACATGTTCATAGCAACTTTACAGTATATGGTGATAATATCTCAATTTACAGTAGAGCTTGTTATGCTGCCCCCAAGTGGCCAAAATTATTCTAATGCAGCTTGCATCCCATGTGAAAATAACAATGTGTAGTCGTCTTTGTGTTCTTAGTTTTTTTAAGCCAAAACACAATGTTTTTCGCTAAACTTAACCAGGTGGGGGTTTTTTTTGCCTCGACTTAAAGAACTTGTAGTTTTGTTGCCTAAACCTAATGAAGCTGTAGTTGTATTGCCTAAACCTCAAAAAGTTGTAGTTTTGTCACCTAAACCTAAATAAGTTGGAGTTGTGTTGCCTAAACCTAAAGAAATTGTAGTTTTATTGCCTAAACCTTAAAAAGTCGTAGTTTTGTTACCTAAACCTAAATATGTTGGAGTTTTATTGCCCAAACCTAACTGATTTTTGCCTAAACCTAGAAAAATTGTAGTTTTGTTGCCTAAACCTAAAGAAGCTGTTTTGTTTGTGTTCAAAACGTGACGTTTCATTCAGTTTTACAACATGTAGAACGTGTTGCTTTTAAGTTTCACTTTCACTTTTACTACGTTGCAGGCATAGTAGGCCCCTAATAACCCACATCTATGGTACTTATAGTGACTGATAACGCTTATTTAATGGCCTGATAACAGTCGAATCGGCTGCAATTTCCAGCAGAGGGCAGGCACAATTTGAGTGAGTCAGTGCCAAACACCTTATTCTCACCTTGTTTTATTCTATCGCAAATAATCTGTCACACATTGCCAATCAAGAAAGGATCAACACGTATAAAGATGTCAATGCATCAATGTGAAGCTGCAGCATGGTTGTGGGTTTAAATATGTGACATGAATTGACCACATTTTATTTGCTCCATTGCAGATCGTGAGTCTCGAGAACATGAGGACGCCATTACCGCAGAGATTACTGAGGAGCTGCAGCCAGCTAAAGTGCCACTCCTTCCCAAAGACATTGTGAACAGTAAAAAAGTCCACGCGCTGCGCAAGGAGCAGAAGAGGAAGCTTGGCAAGCAGCGCTCCATGGGGTCCCCCATGGACTACTCCCCTCTGCCCATCGACAAGCATGAGCCTGAATTTGTAAGTAGTCAATGTTAGTTTGAACCTGTATTGTTTTTAAAGCCACTATTTGTAGAATTTCTGACTTTGGTGACTCCTAGTGGTAGTATATAGCAATGCAAGCTACACCTTCATTGTTATATCGTAATAGACTTATAATTTGAGAAGTGAGGGTGCATTTCAGTCCCTTTGCACAGCTTTTGTAACCTTGTTCTGTCTTTCCCCAAAGGGTCCATGCAGGAGAAAACTGGATGGGATCATTCAGGGAATGAAGGACACTTCTCGTGTCATGGCTCTGTCTTTGTACCTTCCCAACTGTGACAGAAAAGGATTCTTCAAGCGCAAGCAGGTGGGTTTGCTTCAGAAAAGTCTTTGTACTTTGCACTGAGAAAGCCTTCCAAATATTTTTTTTTGTGATCAAATTTTTTTATTTTTTAATATTATTTGAACCGAAGAGATGTAGACATACAATCAGCAATACAGCAGTGAATACAGGTAAACAAAAGATAATCAAACTAAACATTATGTATCAAGGACTGGTCAGTAAGATTAACAAAAATATGACAGACCAGAAAAAATACAAATATTAAGATATCTACACACCCACACAAAAGAAAAAACATATATATATATATATATATATATATATATATATATATATATATATATAGTGGTGTTCATTTTTAAAGATTATCTTGCTGAACAAAACATGTAAGTATCATAAACATGTGTTTGCCACAGAGCTTATTTTCTGCAACAATCCAAAACCCAATGGAAAAATCCCATTGTTTTTTTTTGTCAAGGGAACCCAGGGCGATGCTAACTTCCTGGTTGGCTTACAAAAATACGTCACCCCTGAAGCACTTTATGTTACCAAGCTAGTAGTCTATTTTGCAAAGATGTGCAAATAAAATTTTGCTGTGCCACTTTCTGGTATGACCAGGCCTTTACCCTCACCACTTTTTCAAACCCTCGTACCTGTTTTCGTCTAAAGTATAATCATGTTTTGTTGCCCACAGTGCAAGCCATCTCGCGGGCGCAAACGAGGCATCTGCTGGTGTGTGGACAAGTACGGCGTTCAGCTCCCTGGCACAGACTACAGCGGAGGGGACATTCAATGTAAAGACCTGGAGAGCAGCAACAACAACGAGTGAAAAGAAGGGGAGGACCACCCTTGACCCCCACCAACCCCTTCGCCCTTACCCACCCACCTTTAACCACCACGTGACCCAGGGCCCACGCCTCCTCTCTGAATCACATCTGTATGATCCGCCCTCCGTTCACTTCAAGATTTTTTTTTTTTTTTTCAAATTGAAAAAAAAAGGAAGAAAAAAAAATCCAAACGAAAGAACAGGCTGAAAAAAAGACACCTGTATTTTTTTTTCTTTTCTTTTCTGTTGTTGACCAAGCACTCATCTCCAAATGAGGGGAAAAGTCCCAGAAGATTTACTAGATCCCTTGACTATTGCTCACGGGACCCCTTGTATGAGGCGGGTCCCCTGGCTGCAGATCCATGAAAATATATGCACCCAATGGATATATTTTTATAGAAGCTGGGAGTTTCAATACAACACTTTGTATGATGTAAAATTAACACAGAATCATTGTGAGAGAAAAAAGAAAAAGTATCAGGCACATTGATTGAAAACAGATCAGTTGTAGGCTGTGGAACATGATGCCACTGTGGAACTGATGATTGGCAGAGTATTTTTTTTTTTTGTCTGTTTTCCAAAAGAAAAAAAAAGAAACAATAGATAGGGATATGCTGTAACAGTTGACTCTATCTGGATATGTGGTTCTGTCAGAGCACTTATGAATAGGGGAACCTGCTCAGATATGTGTAACTTCACAAAATGATGCGTGCATGAATGCGTGTATGTGTACAGTGCGTGTGTGTGGTATGTATCCGCCTGTGTTGGTGTATGATGGAGCCTATTACAAAAAAAGAATGTCCTTTTTTTTTTTTTTTTCTTTCTCTTTTGTTTGATTTTGTCACAACAAGTATTGCTAGCGCTTGAAGTGGTCTTGGGGCTGGCCTTCTCTATAACCGATGTAAAGTATGTCTCGGGACACGGAGCGTTTGGAAAACAAAAGAGTGAGCAGCTCGTCACACATGAACCTATGTAAGTGGCTCTTCGACAATGTAGCTATAGCCTGATATGCCAACTGTGCCTATTTAAACAGACACTGCCATGCAGGGCGACACAGAGCTTAGAGAGCGCTGACTCTACCGGTGGAATAAAGTGTTTTCAGCTTAAGCGATGGGGACTCAAGTTTGACTTCGATCTTTTTTCGAGTCGAGTGCGTAATCGAACTTGTCAGTCGGGGGGCCAGTTGCTTCTCTGATTCAGTCGTGTGAAGTGTAGTTTTGTATGGTTTTGTTTGTGCTGTTTTCTTTGCCTTCAGTGAAGTAAAGACCGCCCACTTTTGAGCCATGTTCCTTTATCAAGTGGTTTCCCCTCAGTACTGCTACTACAGTGTAACCATGGTGTATTACATTACTTTTAAATATAGTTATTGAATGTTGTTTTTTCCTGTAGAAACATAGTATGACAACAATGTAATTGTGCTTGGAAAAAAAAAATAGCCTGTAAAGAATTTGAATAGGTCCTTGTAGCCTGTCAGGAGAATGACCCAGAGTCATTAGACTACACAGGGCAGTCAAAGAAGCTAACCTTCTGGAAGCCTTCTGCTTACATGCCTCCATGTTATACATCTAAGAGGAGCATGATCGAAACAAAAAGGTTACAGGGTCATTTAAGAGTTGTTTTCTCTCTGTGTGCAAGTCACAGTGCCTTCCTACATGCAAACACATTTAAATAGTGACGTGAAAGTGACATGGAAATCAAACGGGGCAATTTCCTTTTTCTTCCCCTCCCGCCGCGGCTGATACCTGATACAACCATCAAGAGGTCTAGGTTTAGTTCTGATTAAGAGAAGCACAATGAATGTGGTAGAGGTCCTGTAAATGGTGTCAGCAACGCATAGCGAATCCATTCGTAATCTCCGCCTGTACCTCGGGGCAATTCTGGACAAGGATGATGTGCGAGGAACTGCTGCGCAACCGCAGTCAAGTTGAACCTCCCGCTTCTTCGACAACCAATAAGCTAAGATTCTTGCTTTTGTTTTTCTCACGTGAATGCCAATGTATATGATTGCCAGAGAGGGGGAAGCCAAAGGATGGATGGAGGGAAAATCAACCATTTCCTTCCAAAAGAAATGATAATGTGCATCCTAAATGGCTTCCAGGTTGTGAATATATATTATCAAGGCTCCTCGCCCCACTTCCAACACCAAATCCCCAATACCACTTTCGAAAAAAAAAAAAAAAAAAAAAGCAGCTTGCACTTATTTCAGTTACTCACTATTGATATTGACACACAACGACGTCCTAAGATGTGGTATCATGAAGTTGGTGGAACAAGAAAAAAAAGAAAAAAAAAAAACAGCCACAAAAGCTAAATGTTGTGTTATCTTGTGCTTACCTTTTAAAGGTGGTGCTTTTGAGGTAATATTTGTCGACAGGGGCTGTGCAGCCCATGCCTGGGACCTCCAATACAGCAACATCCTTTAGGGAAAAAAATAGATTTAAAAGTAACACGCAGCTAGAGATGTTCTCATGGCCAATTGCACAGAGATGAGATAGAGAGAGGGGAGATGAAAGAGACGGAGGGGAAAAGGAAAGAGGAAGAGTGAGCGCCATGGGCAGTGGTCGTAATCAGGGCCTAGCCACTTCCCCGATATGGGGTCACCAATTGCATGACAATAGATACAGTTAGCAAATCAGTTACCAGGAGTTATGGAAATCTGGGGAATGCAATACTGGAACCAAGAGAAGAGTTTGATTTGATACTCTCCAGTCGAAAATATATCTGGGACCATTCACTGTCTGGATCAATCAAGTGTGTGTGTACTTCAATGTTCCAGGTATTTGTTTCTTGAGGTTCAGGCTTAAACGAAAAGGTCTCTCAACTAGTGTCAGTGACTTCCTGTTTCCCACGTTTGCGAGTAGTGACTTCCTCAGGTTTCACATCTCCTACTTGGTTTTAAACTCACATTTCATACGTCAGTAGTACAGTAACGACAGTTCAGCTTTTTTTTCTGAGTACATAACACTTTCTGGATGTAATGAGTCAATACAATTGGTTTTCATAATTTGGTGTTCACTGGCTTGTGAAAATGGACCCATCGGTGGCTGGAGGACAGTGGGAAATAAAATGGTCAGTATTTGGAACTACATAAAACAAATAAGAAAAGAAAAAAAAGAAAAAAAAATCTCAAATTATCAAAGTGAATATCACTGTGTAATATTTATTCAACTTGTAATTTATGTACTCTTTTAACCTTTGTCTTTTTTTTTTGTTATGACAAAGCATTTATTTAAATAAAGTTATGTATTCATTTAAGCACTCTGGTGAGGTTTTTCATTTCTAGTGTTCTGCATTTTTTGAGAGGAGTGAGTATATAGCCGCTAAAATGGCTTGAAAGGTACAGTTTGAAGTGGAATCACCCCGGTAGTAAGCACTGACTAATCTCCGAGGCACGAGCTGATAAACCTCTTAGACATAAGTCTGAGACACCCAGGCTAGCCCACAAGGATCTCATGCAGGATGTGACTTTATAAAGCCTCGCCCGAGGGCAAGTCACCTGGTTTTCAACACCGTAGTCAAAAAGGTTGCACAGGAACAAGGAAGTCATTTAGTATGAGTTTGAACTTCAAGGTGTGGGGGGGGGGGTGTAATCTAATGGGACCAGCTCACTATTCAAACGACTGGGAAGAAGGGATTTGTAGCCTGAGGGAGGATTCATCATGTTATGGAGCACCTACCTTTATTACCACTTAAAGGCAGAATGGACACGTCCTTTCATAAAGACACACTATATGCAGCTAAGAGTGCATACATACACACAAGGTTTGGACAGAATCTGATGCAGAAAATCTATAGTAGGTCTGGTAAATACAGCAATATTCACACTCACACAGCCATATATCTATCACAATGCTCTTTTGAAAAACATTATGAGTCACAATGAGGTCACCTGTTAAAGCTGAAGTAGGCGAGGTTGGAGCAAATATGATTAAAAAAAGTTATTTTTCAAGTTATTATATCCTGACAGTAGTGCATGAGACAGGTAATCTGAAAAAAAAATCATGCGCCTCTGTGTCCTCCGGTGCTCCTAACGGCATCTGCAAGATTTCACAGACCGGAGGAAAACAAGCAGTAAGAGCTGATCTAAGGTCTGCTGTCCATCTGCTGTCTATGAGAGCCGGCTGTCAATTACTCGCGAACTCCGACCAAACGGTCAAACTAGGCCGCGCTGATCAAATATGAATCAATATTCTGTTACGTTAATGCCTATTTCTCGCCTCATCTTGTAGTGTATGGTTCAGTTGTAAAATGAGAAAGTTTTTGACGCCGCCGCCATTGTGAAATCTGTTGTATGAACGCCAAGTTCCGGGCCCATGACCGGAGCACAGCCAATAGGAACGCTCTCTCAATGAAATGACCTGTGATTGGTCAAAGTCTCCCGTTACGGGCTAGAAGTCTAGTTATCTCTAAGAACACTTGAATTACAATATGCTGAAAGGTTATTATGGAATTTTTGCACAATGATGCCAAAAACATTCTGCCTACTGCAGGTTTAAGTAAAGATTTAGTACACAAATCAGCTCTCGATTAGCAGTTTGTTTTGAATGCATGCACAGACACATAATGGTAGCATATTAAAGGAGTATCTAAGGATCTGGTTTGTGCATCTCCACAGAGGGATGTCTGGTCATTTTTATTCCCTCGTAGATTCCAGGATGTGACAGAAAGGGACTTTTCTTTTTTGGGGGGCCACCAAAGTCTTTCCCTGGGGACCTCAGGACTTTGACCAACTCCAGATGTGGGTGACTGAAGCAGGGCATGAAAGGGTGGAGGGCCCAGCAGTTCCTGTATAGCGAGCAGATCAAGGCTGCCGTAAAGGTTGTTGTGGTGTGCCTGTGTGCGTACATGCAGAAGGGAGGGCACGGGCTTTGACTTCGGGGAGGAGGAAACATGTGTAGAAGATTTGATTTGTGAGGCAGTGAACATGACAATTACTATTTGCCTTCAAAGAAACTGACAACTGCACTTAGGACTTCAAAGCATTTATGCCCCTTTTATTACATAATTAGGCCAACAACGTCGGATGGCTACATCTGACATCAACTCACGCACCTCGCTGCATCCCAAACCCAGTCAAACTGCTGCGCTGAGCATTACGGTGCTAAACTTTATGCACAAAGGTTGCACACTCCTCTCTGTATTTCTGTGAAATGCAGTTAAGCAAATGCTGTAAAATCACATGCATGAGCTTTAGAGATGCTTTCACTTGCTTGTGCATCGATTTGCCCGTGGCTCTCATATCATTAAATGTGACTTTTAGAAACAATGATGGGGGCATTTAAAGACATAAGCGTACAAATGGCATGCAGATGTTTACACTGCATAATTGGGATCTTTGCAAATCACCGCTTGTGCTTCGTGTATAATACTATCTCTTAAAGAGGTAATGGTGGTTCTTTTCATCACCGGGATGGAGATGAAAGGAGATTTGAAAGAATGTACAGCGCTTGGGAGTAAATCACATGACTTAGTGGTGGAATCCTCTGATGCCGGTGGTAGTAGACGGCAGACAAGTGTCTGCTAGTTTTCATCCAAGCCCTTTCATCAAACATGGACTTAGACCCGGAATCCCAAATGGAGGTTTTCTTCAGCGTGGATCGGATGTGACTGTGAGAACCACAACTGCACATTAAGTAAACTAACTTTGAGATTAAGATTTGACATCCTACATACCATAAAAGGAGCATTTTAAGTCACAGCTATAACGCTCCTGTTCTGGCTGCCATGCATTGCATCCTGTATTTCACTAATGGTCTGGTAAGAAAATGATGCTTTATATGAGATTTGAGCAATTAAAACTAGCAATCTAACAATTGCAACTAGTTCTGGCTATCAGTTCTATTAACTTTGTACTCACCAAAGTAATTGCTGGGATCTCAGAATGCAGCTAAAAATAAGTCTGGCAGAGCTAGAAACACATGTGGTCAGACAGGTTGTAAATAAACCCTCATGTTGACCAATTATTTGGAAGAGAAAACAAATGGTAAAATCACAAACCAAATGATTTAACCTGATAACACCTGGTATTAATGCAGTATGTGCCTCCAGTGTCCACATTAAGACCACCCACTGGTGATGCCCAGGTCAGGATTTTTTAATACCCGCACCCACCCGATCCGTTGTGAGAGCCAATCCGCACTGCCCAACCTGCAGAAATATGATCAACCTCAATCAACCTCGATACCCGACTCGTTCCAACCCGACCCGCAAACCGCCAACTTTATGTATTATAGTAGCACTATTCTCAGGATTGATACAAGGACTGAGCGCTGCGGTGGGAAGGTAAGGTGGAGATGGACTATTGTATTGTTATTATTATATTGTTATTAATAACTGTTGCTGAACGCTGCTTTGTCACTTTTCGACCCGCCCGCCTGAACCCGTGATACTTTCTAGTAAGCTTACCCAAATGTTGTGGGTCGACCCGTGCATCACTACCACCCACATAGTTGTTGTAAGTGGATTAAAAACGCATTTGCATTTACACTTGTGTTCAATGTGGTCACAATGCATCCCTGACTACCGCCGGAGGTGGTTTGGCCGATCGGATCTCAATCCATCCTCAGTGTGTTTTGGGTGCATTTACACCTGTACTATCATGTGGTCAAGCACTATCTGATTAAAATGCAATCACCCAAAAAACACATTTTAATGCCAGGTGTAAAGGCTAAATAAACACATATTAGCTTGAAGATATTAACTTATTCTTCTGTTCGTGCCCCTTTTGCACAGTGCCAATATGCAAGTGCATAACAACATCTGTACACATTCCCAGCTCTGTTTTTTCTCATTATAGAGAGTTGAAGTCCTCCAGTACCTCCAGGTTGTTGTAGTTTTTTTAATCAGTCTTTCTAGGAAGCTGAAACATAATACTTGGCTCCTTTGTCCACATTCACAGATAAATGTCTCTGCTGTTGTACTTCCTGCTAACATTGGAGCACCGTGTCATTTTAACAGAGATAAAACAACAATTATTTTGTTAACATTCAACAAGTACAGCTTCCGTGAGTCTTAGACGCAGACCCACCATCAACATATCAAGGGAAGTTGTTGAATGCTAACAAAAGAAATACTAGCCTGAAAGTAGGGCAGATCTTCAGCTCTCCAGGCCAATACACGCACATGTGCTTTTGCACATACACATACACACACACCCACACACAGACACAATCACGCCAGCACACACACACATACTCACCCCCACTCTTATTCCCACTGCTAAACTACCCTCCTCAGCCCATTGTGCCTGATCTATCAAACCCAAAACAAAAGACACTTGTTTTGATTTGTTTTCAGAAAAGGCCAGCTTCAAACTACCATTAAATGTGTTGAACAACCCGAGGACGCCCGAGATCCGTGGGTGACACCAAGCCAAGCTGTCAAATTTTTTAAAGCAGACTCGCTGCCAAAAAACCCAGCATTAATAAGACGACATAAAAAGGAGTTAGAAAAAAAAAAACAGCGTGTCACAAAAACTGAACAAAGCTGTAAAGCTGTAGTTGAAAGAGCGTTTCTGGGACTGGCGCTCAGCTAACTGGCACACTGGCACATGTATAAGGTTACAAGGCCAAAGCCAGTCAGGAGTGGTCTAATATATGATACACTTTTGGCCAGAACATCAAAGAAGTCTTTCTTTACACCCAAGTCTTGAATCATTTGATCGCAAATCAATGGTGACTTTTGTTTGGAGACTTTTTGAAAACCTTACATAAAATGTACTGAGGCTATATAACATAAAAAAAACTTTACATAATGTCCTAACTGTCGCCTGAACAATCAGATATCTCAATTAGTCAGTGCAAAGTATATCAGGAGTAAACTTTTCTACATTGACTGAGACTGTTCAAGAGGATTAACAGGTTTTTTTTATTAGTTTTTTTCAAGTCTGCATTAATACAATACTCAGAGGCTATATGAACATTTAAAGAGTTATGCATGCAGTTATGCATTATGTCGTCCTAATGCAACTACATACTGAAAGATGAGCGGGACAAAATCCACAGTCCTCGTTCTGTTCGAGAATGCATTCCAAACAACAGCTGAATATACTTTAAAGGAACAGTGTATAACATTTAGGGGGGGTGATCTATTGGCAGAAATGGAATATGAAATTAATAAGTATGTTTTTTTTAGTGTATAATCACCTGAGATTCCACTAGAGGGCACACCAGACAACTCAGACCGTATAAGACTTCCAGATTTTCATGATGCAAACAATAAACAAGGCGACACTCGAGAGGTTACCATATTGTTAATTCTGAGATCACGGCAGAAAAAGCAACAGCGGCGCCATTGTAGATAGTATTGCATGTATTATGTATGTATTGTAGCAGATAGTATGTAAAGCTCCTAAATCAAGCACGTCGTGTCAATGGCGAGTATGTTTCTTTTGTTCTGCCCCTACGCTGCCCCTACCGTTGTAGTACGTATTGCATCTTGCGTCCCTGGCCGATCGGATCACAATCAGTCCTCAATGCGCTTTGGGTGCCTTTACACCTGTACTTTCATGTGGTCAAGCACTATCGGATTACAATCCAATCACCCAAAATGTACGGTCTATCATGTCATGGATCTAGGCTAGATAAACACCAGTGGAGGATTCCACTAGAGGGCACACCAGAGAACTCAGACCGTATAAAACTTCCAGATTTGCATGATGTAAACAATAAACACGGTGACACTCGAGGAGGTTACCATATTGTTAATTCTGAGATCACAGCAGAAAAAGCAACACCGGCGCCATCGTAGACAGTTTGTAAGACCCTGCATCTTGCGGACGCGTAGCGTTAATTTCCGAGGACGTGTTCAATCAATGCTCCCAAACAGACTCAGGATACGAGAGGCAGCCATCATGCACACACGGACGCATAGTTAAAAGCATATTGTATATATCCGGCTTTAGAGCTCTTGCTCCATTCAGGCTAGTATCAGTGATTTACACGATCAAAATAAAACATTTGTAAAATGACCTCTATTCAACTTTATTTTTGGATTCAGTCACATTTTGAAATCCTTTGGAGGTTTAGAGAGTCATCATTCATGAGAATGTGATGAAACGTTATTATGATGAAATGTCACCATCACTCTAACTTAACAAGGACCTGTTGACATGTTACGAAACTATTGTTCTAAGTCACATGCAAGCCCTTGCAAATACTTCTATTATCATAGCAGGAATAAAATATATATAACACAACTTTCTGATTATGCTGCATCTGCTGAATAATCAACTCACTGTGTGTTTTTTACAGTGGCTGCAATTTTTGAAATGCGATAGAAACATTCCATGTGATCCATCACTCATGATGATGGGCCTGACTGTCTAAGGGACAATAACAGTAGATTGCTTACAGCCCTTTGTTCCAGCACAGCCTGTAAAAGTGAGACAAGCACGGCACAAAGTTAGACACATTGTCACAATGGTCCCAATATCCAGTTTTGTCAGGGGCATTCAGAATCATGAATAGCACCCCTACATACCTCTGTTGGTTAGCCATCTTTAGACCATGATGTGCATCACAAATATGTGTGTGTGTTTGCGTGCATTTGCGTACTTGGGTTGGTTTATTCATAGACACCTTTACCCACTTAGTATCACATTTGTCAATGTCAGCCCCCCATCCCAATCCGTACTCTTTTCAACACTTAATTTGTAACTCCAGCAACACATGGGTACACACACACACACACACATGCTCATGCACACACATGTGTCTGCACACACAGCAGTGATGCCGCGCAGCACTTTCCAGCGTTATTACCGCAAGTGTCATTTTTCTCAAGTGACACTTAGTTGGAGTTGACATGTGTTGATGGGAAAACTGCTGACAAACAACAACAACAACAGCTCTCTGCAGTTAACCAAACCGATAGGCGGGGATTCGTAGAACCACTTAGATGGTGTCAGATTTTACATCTCGAGTAAAGATTGTCAGAGCAAATTTGAATTAATTTACAGCGAACGATGTAGGAAGCGAAGTCGGTGCATGAACAGGGGAATTTGACAAGATGCAATCAGTGAAAAAGTATGACAGTGATTAAACTTTTAATTACCTGCTTACAGAATGTTTACTCATGGAAACAAGGTTACACAATGTGTTGGCGCTAAAATGAGCTCTGGATTGTGTTTACACATATTTGATATGTCAAAGGATTTCAAGGAGCACCAGTGAGTCTTTAAAGCAGCAGTGGGTAGAATTGGAGCAAATATGATTAAAAAAGGGAGTTTTTTTTTATAATACGGTCATTATATCCTGGCAGTAGTACATGAGACAGGTAATCTGAAAAAAATCATGTGCCTCTGTGTCCTCCGGTGGCATCTGCAAGATTTCACAAACTTGAAGAAAACAACCAATCGGAGACGAGCTGGAGCCTTGCCATCTCTGAGCAGCTGTCAATCACTTGTAAACTCCGATCAAACGGTCAAACTAGGCAGCGCGGATCAAATATGAATCAATATTCTGTTACTGTAATGCCTATTTCTCACATAAAGTGTTTTCAGAAATATCTTGTAATGTACTGTTTAGCTGTAAAATGAGAAAGTTTGTGAGATCAGTTGAGGAAATACCAAGCACCGCCCACCAGCCAGAGCAAACCTTCTCATTTTACAGTTAAACAGTACACTACAAGATGTTTCTGAGAACATTTTACACGAGAAATAGACATTACAGTAACAGAATATTGATTCATATTTGATCAGCGCTGCCTAGTTTGACCATTTGATTTGGAGTGTTCGCGAGTGATTGACAGCTGAATCCGTTGAATGAACAGCCAATAGGAACGCTCTCGTTCTGAAATAACCAGAGAAGGTTCGCATCACCGGCTAGATTTTTTAAAGCCTGTAAATAGAGCCATGAGGAGGTGCAGAAGTCTAGTTTTCTCTCAGAACACTTGAATTACAATATGCTGAAATGAAATTTTTGCCCAGTGATGCCAAAAAATTTCTGCTTACTGCAGGTTTAACCTCAGCTCAAGTACACTTGGCTTGGCTTGTCTGCTTAAAGTACAAATTCCTTAGCATAGCATCAAATCTGGCACAAGTATCTGCTGACTGAGGGGGGTAAAGCATCCAGCAACACTGTGTGAATGTGAGCATTCAAATGTTCAAAGCCTTCCGCACACAGTCGCAGTTATTTTTATCTGAAATTCATGTCAACATATGAACACATGTGAATAAAAGTATGCAGAATGTTTTTTTATTTATTGGTTTATGTAACAGTGGCAGTGTAGATGAGATAAATATAAATGCAGAGTAAGCCAAGGCTATTTTATTCTTCTGTAGTACTGGACAGATGTTACATTGGTAACCTAAAAAGAAATACAAAATCATAACAGTTAGTAAGATAGTGTATAAGTCCTTTGAATGCAAATAAAAGTCTCAGTAGGTTTAACCTTAAAGCTGCACTAATCAATATTTTGATGCTAACAATAGATGGGTTTCTTTTATACAAACATTACTGGGTGCGCGCGCATGCAGGGGGCAAAACCGTTTTGGCAGCTGGTCGTAATCGTGTTATGAAATGTCTAACGTTAGATCAGACATAAGTGTGATTTGACCTGGGGGAATTAGGGTCTGTTTGGTTGACACTCCGGTTTTTTTCTTAGCGATTCTTCAACAGGTAGCCTATAACATTAATATAAAACTGGAGATGTGGATTTTGGTCTTGTTATTAGTAAAACCAGTCACACAGCAGCTCTTTGTATGTTGGGCAGGTGAACATTAACATTAGACCCCTGACGGCTCTCTATTTAATAGCATGTTGCTGTGTTTGCGGTTAGCCCTCAGTCGCAAACATAACGACAAAAGTCAATACATTATTGCAGATATGTCAGATTCCAATTCAAACAAAAGTTAGCTTCTTGTTGTGACCGTGGGGGAGGAGAAGGAGAGGTGGTCCCGGTAGACTATCAGACGTCTTCCCTTCAAAATGTAACGTTACGGCATAGCGGAGTGAGCTTTCCCCCGCCGTAGTCGCGTAACGTTACAGCAATTTAGAGCCGTAATTAAGTTTTAAGACTTAGACAAAAAATTTATATAAATATTTCCTTAGAATGTGGGTCAATCACCCCGTTGTTGATCAGTTATTTTTTATCGATCTGTGGAGCGTGACATCTCGCCATGACCATCCGCTGCTTTGCTAGCGCTGTGAGACTAGAATGCTTTTGCCCATCAGGCCTGGATCCATAATCTCTTTCTGTTTTTAGCAAAGGCATGTGATCCCCTCGGAATATTAAACATTTTCAGCCCATCTTTTCTGCAGTTGGTGCAGTTTACTGCACAACAACTCCTTGTCGTCTCTGCTTTGCAGCTTGGCTCTGCTAGACATGCCGTGCTTTCTGCCACCCTAGCTGCGAGCGCATCTCTCTGTGATGACGTCACATAGAAACCCGTCTACAGATCAAATGACTCTGTGCAATGTGAAAGTGGTCGCTCATAGAGACAAACCCACAGACAATTATCACCCAACTCTGCAGTTCCCCTCAGCTCTGAAGAGCATTTAGTCTCTTGTTTTGGTTTTCTTTGCTTTACTGTGTTGGTGCCGTCTCACCACTCTCATTAGCCTATACCCACTGTACCCACTAAACCCACTGTAGGTCTACGCTAGCTGCACAGCAACAAGCGGCAGACAGATAAAGTTAGCAAACATAGTGGAGCATTTAGCAGCTAAAGAGACATATCATTTTCTCAGAAGTTGGTGGAAATCCAAAGAGAGTTAAAACAAGAGTGAATATTTGACTTTTTTTTGTCAGGGGGTCAAAAACACAACTCCAAAGGAATTTTGCTCTGTGTCTGCTGGAATGAGCAGTTGTTTGTTGACACAATTGCCTATAAGTTAATAATATGTCAAATGTGTTAACAGCTTGTTCTGCTGCCCCCAAGTGGCCAAAAAACAAACAGAAAAACAATAATTAATGCAGCTTTAAAGGATAAAGCTGGTAATATTCTATACAGTATGTATTTTCTATTGTTAACAAATCCCATGAAATGACTGAAAGCAACAATGAAAAGATCCTACGGGCAAGTATCCAAGACCTTATGTAACTTTTTCCCTATAAATGCACTGGGTGGTTTCTTTATTACAATGAGATTTATTACAAGCACTGTAGTACTAGCACACCAAATGTGTATTAATCCGCAGCTAAAAATAGCTCCCAACAAATAAACCATTCACTTCAGTTTGATTAACATTTGCTAAAAACGACAGTGCCCAGCTGTTTCAGGATGTTACTTGAAAAAAAAAAAATAAACTATATATTTGTGCCTCCTTTTTAAATATTTAAATTTGTATTAGGAATACACAGGCTTTGGTCTTAGTTCAACAGACAAGCTAAGGAATTCAGGAAGCACTTTTCGTGAGATTAGTTGACAACAGGTGAAATATAATGACAACTTTATTCTTTAGGTAGTTTAGTATATACTTTAACCTTGAACCTCGTTAATTAGAAGAGAGACAAAGTGTTCAAATATAGCAACTTCTTTACAAATCCTCCCAGATTTGGAATTTTTGGAGAAAACCCAACCCCATCATAGGATGTGCTGGACTGTGCTAATAAGACGCTGCTTCCGTGGGCATCGCTCTCAGCTCCTCCTGGAACTGGTTACAGTTGGGATCCCCTCTGACTTTAGGTGTTGCGGGAATCTGGACTCCGGTCAAGGGGTTAACGCACCAGCACTCGCCCCGCTGGCCGTGGGTGGACATGTTGCACTGGAGAGAAGGAAGAAAAACACAAACTAGACAAGTTGGAAAACACTGGAAAAAAAGAGGGAGGGGTAAAGATGCACAGTGGGAAGTAGGGGGGTGCGTTAATGAAGCATGGCGTACGGTGGCTTGAGATGTGTGTGCGTGTGTGTGTGTGTGTGTGTGCTTGTGGATGTTCTGGTGGCAGGGGGCCATTGGATGAGAGTGAGGGCTATGATTTTCGGGTGGGACAACACTCACCCAATAACAGCCCATCCTCAGGTCATGCCCCCAACTCACAACCAACAACTCGTCCACAGCCACACATGCCATCACAGTCACACAAACAGCGGCATGCCAGTAGACCAGCCCCCCCCACCACCACCACCACCACCACCACCCCCCACCCCCCTCCGCCACAGAGCCCCCCTCTACTCAGAAATGAGGTCGTAATTGAAGTGGACACAGTTTACGCCGCGCACGCGGGGCGGCCGCGGAGGGGACGGCCAAAAGAATGAAGAGCTGGGGGGAAAGAAAAGACTTTCCATTTTCTTCCTTCGATGAGAAAGAACAAAAAAAGTGACAGTTACAGTAATTACCCCGCGACAAGGAGGGACAACTCCAAAAGGGAGCCGAGTGTTGAGGAGGTACAGTGTTCCTCCCTGGGAACCGGGGACTCGGGTCCGAAACAATGCTGTTGTTTGTGACCAGTGATGAAAATTGGCCGAGTGGTTGAGAGCCCTGCTTTAGGAAACTGTGGCGCCTATTCAAATCTTCTTTTCTGCTCTACTATCCTCGTAAGAAAACACTGGATATGTGACCTTGTTTGTCCTCCTCTGTCTGATTTCTATGGATGAGCAGAATTCAAATTCAAGCCCCCAGTCGGAAACACAGTTCGTTCCTCGGCTTAACAAAAGTCTTCCCATGAAGTACGCCAAACAGTTTTATTGCCTTGTAACCTTGAGCTCAGAAGCTGTTGCCTCATTCATGATGACAACATCTCCACACGCATTTGAGTGTGTGTGTGTGTGTGTGTGTGTGTGTGTGTGTGTGTGTGTGTGTGTGGGTAAGAGCAGAGTGTTAAGGAAGAGAAGGGTGTGTGTGAGTTTATAAAAAAAAAGACGGGGGGGTAGTTGTGTGGAGAGTGGTGGCAGGTGGGAGAGAGGGGGAGGTTATATTTTTTTTCCAGGGTGATTTTGCCAGACTGATACAAGAGAGTTTTGTGTGTGTGTGCGTGTGTGCGTGTGTGTGTGTGTGTGAGAGAGTCAGTGTGAAAGAGAAGAGAGGGGAAATCCAAGGGAGAATTAAACAAAATGATACAGTAGGTGTGTGTGTGTGTGTGTGAGAGAGAGAGAGAGAGAGAGAGAGAGGGAGAGAGAGAGAGAGAGAGATTGTAAAAAGGTAAAGGGGGAAAAGCAAGGAAGGGAAAAAAATTGGTCATCAATTTGGACCAAACTGAAACCTACACGTGTAAACACACATACTGATTACAACAGAAGCCTTTTTCCATCACCAAAGTCAGTGGTCATGTAACTACCAGCAGAATTGGAAACCTGATAACATGCAACCGCTGGAGTTTTCCCCGTGAAACAAGTCACCGGTGAATCCCACATAGCAGAAAATTGCTGCTGCACTGCTCAATATTGGACTATGAAACTCTCAAACAGGTCACAACATGTCAACAAACCTTAATGCGTGATGTCACGGCAGGTGTTTCGCCTTCGACAGCGGACAGAAAGCACCTGCTGTGACATCACTGATTGAGGCGTGGCCAGTATTGTGACATTCTTGAGAGTTTCAGCCCATATAGAGAGCAGCCGTTTTCTGCCGTGCATTTTGGCGTTCAAATTTGATGTTTGGAATATCATAAATTAGCTCACTGATATTGATATGAAATAAACACCATCTTAGTTGAATTTGAATGAATGATAAGGAAAAAGGTACGAAATACAGTGTTTAGCATCATTTTATTGACATTTTCCTAAAATTCTGCCTGATAAATTGTATCTGGTATTTCTGGAAACGTTGGGACCTTGACTAGCATGTCAAATAAATGTGTGTTTAAATGGTGTTTGTATCAACAATAGGGCTGAAATGGTACACAGGCATTTCATTTGCGCTAGCCATAGGTTGACTGACTCGCACGCCAATCAGCTTGCAATCTGCTAACCTCAACATATAACTGCATACAGGTAAACGTTTCTAGGCAGAACTCACGCTTTTGAACTTTGGCTCCTCACTACATGCATCAATTGACACGGCTGCATGCACTGGATCGTGACCCCTGTACTGTGACAGTTCAGCAAGCATCCACGAACCGTATCAACAACATGCATTTGTAAATCAGGGCAGTGGAACTATATATAGAGAGTAGCAAAACATTTATTCTTGTTCTTACCAATCTTCACCAAATATTATCCAGATTTTAAAAGTATTATCTTTCCAAGGTCAAATTCCCACTCAAAACAAATCTCTATAAATTCTTTTCTGTTGCCATTATGATATCAAAACTAATTTGGAAAATGATATATATATAATTTATATATATATTAGAGACAGTACATGTTGTACACCTTGGCACTTTCACACAAGACAATTATTATTGTCATTTTTAGTTGGTTACAGAACAGTGCTTGTGTGTGTATCTATACATGTTGACTGGATTGGATTGGCAGCTGCATTAAAAGAAAAAACAGACCCAAATGAGCATGGCCACCGGCAACTAGAAGGCCCTGGGGCAAAAGTGAGCTGCTGGACTCCCTGTTAGCACTGTTCCTGCCTTAAAACTAGATTTAAACACAGGGACCCTCTTCAAGAAAGGGCCTCAACATGTGGTAATAAAGCACGACCTTCAGGCCCTTATCATCTTTTGGGACCCCTGGAGTTCTGGGGCCTTGGGGAAGTTCCTGCTAAGCCCGCAATTTTTCATCAGATGAATGGCTAAAGCTAAGGAAGTATACGTATACTGTATGTATTGTCGGCATAAAATTGATGACATCATGTGGACCATGCCAGTCCTGTGGCTGCTCATTGTAAAAAGGCTTGGCATAATGTAAGTGCACTGAGATGCACTGGTACTGAGAATGTAGAGGGTTTCAACGTGAAACTCCCTGGATTTATTGCCTCACAATCCTGTCTCCCAACAGTCTCAATATGTATTGATATGAAGGCGCGTAGGGTGGAGGTCGGGGTGTATGGGTGGATCAGAAAACACAGGACTTTTGCCCAGGAGACTGGCATTTGTGTACCATGTGAAACCACAAGTCAGAGCTGATTTATTTGTCACGTAACTTCCATACTTAAGTTACACCACTTTCGGTGTATTTAAACTCAAACTGCGATCTTTTCCTAAACCTAACTAGTTTGCTGCCTAAAGCCCAACCAAGTCGATCTATTCCTAAACCTAACAGAGGAGTTTTATTTTGAAAAAACTGAAGCGGAATATTTACACGTGTGTCACTTGTTGCGGGACATTCGTAGGAAAACACACTTAAAATATGTTGTTGAAAGTCGTGCTGAGCATCACGAAAAAAAGGAAAATTCGTGTCTATGTACACGAATCAAACACATTAAATTTCGTGATTATTTCTCAAACTGCCGTGAGACTGTGTTGCCTTTTCCTACAAGTTATAAATTATTGTTATTTACTATATTTGGGGTGTTTTTATTTGTTGAAATATTTTCTAGTCTTGGTTGGTGGGTCATCCTGTAATGTTACTTCACTGGTTGCATTAAAATAACAGTTTTTGAAACGTGTCTTCAGTTCCTAATTCCTAAGTGTTGCCCTAAAGTGCGTTGCTCCATTTGTTGACCATGATGTCTGATGAATGTCACTAGTTTTATATTATACATGTTTCCCTTTGTCATGTTTACCATGTTTTTCAATGATAATGCCGCCATGTTCATTCTAGTAACGCTTGGGAGCTTCTAATATGAGAATATTCCCACAGAAAAACTCAAACAGTGTGTGTGTGCAGGTACAATGCCGTGATGTGAGACCAGTGCACTGTCCAATGTCTCACCTGTTTGAGGTTGTAGAGTCCATGTCTGTCACAGTTTGGAAATTTGAGCCCGTAGAGGTTCTCCAGCGGGCCTCTGTTATCGTCAGAGGTCATTTTGGAGATCTCCTCTAAGACCTTGTCCAGCTCCTGCTGACAGGCGCTCTGAAAGAACGAGAAATGAGAACATTATTAACACCAATAATAATTATGACAATAACTATTTAGCACAAGCATAAAGCAGATGTAGAAATATTAGGGCTGTCAACGTTAACGTGATAATAACGCGTTAACGAAAATTTGTTTTAACGCCCCTAATTTCTTTAACACATAAACTTGCGATTTTTAGATTTTAGCAGACTCAGTTTTAAAGCTAGAGTGAAGATACTGGTATCATGAAACTAGAAAACCTAATGAACCAACCATTTCATACTAGCTTGTTGCGAAGGAGGCTAAATAATGCTCCAAACTTTGGCGAGGAAAAACTGGCATGGTGATTTTCAAAGGGGTCCCTTGACTTCTGACCTCCAGATATGTGAATGAAAATGGGTTCTATGGGTACCCACGAGTCTCCCCTTTACAGACATGCCCACTTTATGATAATCACATGCAGTTTGGGGCAAGTCATAGTCAAGTCAGCACACTGACACACTGACAGCTGCTGTTGCCTGTTGGGCTGCAGTTTGCCATGTTATGATTTGAGCATATTTTTTTATGCTAAATACAGCACCCGTGAGGGTTTCTGGACAATATTTGTCATTGGTTTGTGTTGTTAATTGATTTCCAATAATAAATATATACTTACATTTGCATAAAGCAGCATATTTGTCCACTCCCATGTTGACAAGAGTATTACATACTTGACAAATCTCCTTTTAAGGTAAATTTTGAACATAAAAAAAATGAGTGGTTAATTTGTGATTAATTGCGATAAAATATTTGAATCGATTGACACCCCTAAGATATATATGTACAGAAGACAAAATAACATCAAGTCAATTAAATAGAATCACCAGGAGACAAGAAATAGAGTAAGTATAAGTTTGACTGTAGTTTGAGGCCAAGGAATGTGCTCTGTCCAAGAAAAAGAATTGAGAAATAAAATAAAATACTTCTGTGTCTTGTAAAAATGTCACAAATACACACATTTATAGCTAACATTTTTATGAGGTGCAGTTAGGCAAGCAGAAAGTTCAGCCAGTATTATTGATGTGAGTCTGGTGGAGTGGAACATGAGTGGCGAGACTGCTCCGCTCAGCAGGTGGCCACGGCCACACACACATGCGGACCTGTGCAGACACATGTTCATGTACACCTACATAAATACAGTGCAGACTAGTCCTGCTGTATGGATGTGCACGCGCACACACACACTTACCTTGTACAGTATCCACGTGTATATACGCGCACACATACATACACACACTTCACTGTAACACACAGAGTGTATCAGGCTGCAAGTGGGATCAAAGAGGTCCAGTCTTATGATTAGTTGGCTGAAGATGAGAGAAAAGGGCAGGAGGAGGTGCAGTCTGCCATGAACCTTATCACACATCTGAACATATGGATGAAAAGCACTCTCTTTCTTTCTTTCTCTCTGGCTCTCTCTTTCACACTTTCTCCGACAGTCTTTGATTCCTTCTCTCTCTCTCTCTCTCTCTCTCTCATAATGAAGACACCTCAGTACATACACCCTCCAGTTTCACTGCTGCCTCACTGCTCTCATATTAAAGGAACGGTTCAGGCCATTTCATGTCACAAAATTCTCCCACGCCATATATACATTTAAAGCAGCAGTGCATAGAAATGGAGTAAATATGATTAAAAAAAGTTGTTTTTATAAAACGGTCACTATATCCTGACAGTGGTGCATGAGACAAGTAATCTGAAAAAAATCATGTGCCTCTGTGTCCTCCCCTGTCACTTGCAAACTCCGATCATACGGTCAAACTAGGCAGCGCTGATCAAATATTAATCAATATTCTGTTACGCTAATGCCTATTTCTTGCATGTTCTCAGAAACATCATGTAGTGTACTGTTTAGCTGTAAAATGAGCCGGAACAAACTTTCTCATTTTACAGCTAAACAGTACACTACATGATGTTTCTGAGAACATTTGAGGATAGATATAGGCATTACAGTAGCAGAATATTGATTCATATTTGATCGGCGCCGCCTAGTTTGACCGTTTGATCGGAGTTTGTGAGTGATTGACAGCTGCCTCCGTTGGTGCAGAAGTCTAGTTTTCTCTCAGAACACTTGAATTACAATATGCTGAAAGGTTATTGTGGAATTTTTGCCAAATGATGCCTAAAACATTCTGCCTACCCTCGCTTTAAAGAGTTGTTGGCTGCTGTAATTATTCCTTCTCTCCATACTGGCCTTGAAGAGATCCCTTCATATGCTGTGAGAAGTATAGGGAACAAACTCAACAGTCCTCGTTCCAAGCAAAAATGCATTGTAAGGTTCAGCTAAGGGGTCGCCTGTAACAATAGTAACTTACTGTATGTGCTGCATTTGCAACACGATGCAAAGCTGTTGTTGCACCTATAGAGGAATAAATAGTAAAAAAAGAGCGTGGTAACCGGTGGAAACGGGCTATTTTATGAACACGTGCCAACAACAACATCAGTAATGTGTCTCGCGTATGGTACCACGTCATTTACCGTGCATTTCTTGCATGTTTTCATGACAAAAGAAAGATCTTGTAGTGTGGGACCCCCCTGTCGCCAATCAGTCATGTAGTGTGAAAACCACAACGACTTCAAGACTCCCAATTACAAGACCGCAAGTTGTGTACAGCACTGTTAAACAGTAAAAAAAAAATTGCAATATATAGGTGAATAGTATTTTTTTTGACAATGACTCACATTATAATGTGAGTAATTTATTACCATGAAAATATTTGGTTTCCATAATTTGCTTTCCATAAATGTCTAGGTTTAGCTTGATTACCATATACATTTTTCAAGTCAAGTGCAGTGCGGTATCAAAAAAGGTTTAATGAGGCCAAAGATGAAGAAAAAAGAAGAAAAATCCAGAAGATTACAGGGTCTTTGTGTGAAAACAATAACATGAATGTGACGCAAAGGAGACTTTTAATTAACTAAAACAATTGTGTTTATATTCAAGGAATGACGGCAACAAATCTGACACGACCCCAGCTGACAGCTAAGCATGTATTTTGCGTACAGTATTTGACCTCACAAGAACAACCACAACGAAGTGCATCCATGCTTGACACCAGCTGTCTGAAGTTCCTCCCC